>VZTU01014567.1:0-35104 GCA_013400835.1 Zapornia atra | reverse complement strand
CGAGGAATTTTGCTCCCTGAAATAACAGGGAGTTCAGCCCGCAGCTCCTGGAGGCAGGCGGGATTCCAGAGGGTCTCACTAGGGAAGGGACAGGGACAGAAAGGCCACGCTGGGGGTCAAGACCATGGCATGGCTAGGACAGGGCTCCCCACCAGCTTGCAAGGCAGCAGCACAGACGGGTCAGGGCTACAGAGCACCAGAGTGACATCCCTCCTCCCCCTGAGCCAGCTCACAGCAATACCACTCCCAAGGGAGCTCGGACCACCCTTCCCAGCCATGTGGGTGGGTAAAATCCCAGCACCCACCTCTCCTGACAGGGTCCTGCCGCACTGCAGCCACCCAGCCCCCTCCTCTGGGTGCCTGAATGCTCCCATATCAAATGTTTGCCTCTCTTCTTCCACTCCCCCCACCCCACCCCATCACACTCTGCCAGGCAGGGCAGAGCCCAGCCCTGCCTGTAGGCTGATGGTTACTACAACTAAGGAGGGCTGATGGTAACACTGAGGGCCTGGTCTGAGTATGTGGGGGAGAAGCTATCCCTGAGGGGAGATGCTGCTGGTTTGCTCTTCTGAATCCAGCCCCAACCCAACCCCTGCTTTCACTCCTTTGTATAAAATTAGGAGGGGGATAACCAGGGAGAGCTCAGGGACCATGCACAGCACATGAACACATTGGAGACTAACAGCCACTTCTACAAGTGGCAGCACTGCCCATTGCTCCTGTGCTGGGGCTCAGCCCCCTGCCACCGGCCATCTCCCTTGTCCCTGAGCCAGGACACCGAATGTCATGGCACCACGCCACTCCCCCCTGCCTGCCACCTGCCTGGCCCAGGTGCAAAAGCTGAAGCAAGGGCAGACAGACAGACAGACAGACTGAAAGCACCTGCTTCCACCCAGCCCTTTAGCCCACTGGAGCTCTTGGCCCGCAGGTTCACCCACCCCCGCAGCAAAGCCCCCACACAGGTGGGACGTGCAGTGCTGGGCACTGCAGCCCGAAGAGCACATCCCCCCCTCTGTGCCAAGGCCTCAAACCATCCGGATACCAAATGCATCCACACAATAAACCCCGGGCTCCAGCCCTGGCTGCGGGTGGCATCGCGGCGGCTCAGCAGGGAGCTGCCGGCGGGGAAGGCGGCCGGGCTGTGAGCACCATCTGCTCCCGCAGCCTGGGGCTGGGGGTTCTGAGCCTCCAGCACCGGCCTCAGTTCCTCTTGTGCCAGCACGGTGGGGGGGTTCTCCTCCTCCTGGTCCCCACTCTGTCCCCTGCCCGGGGCAGTATCGGAGCACAAGCCCTGAACCCATCCCAGGTCGCCCTCTGGGTGAGGGTGAGAGGGTGGCACAGGCACAGCAGGTGATGCTGCTCTTCTTCCTCAGCCCACAGAGCAGAGGAGAAGGGCTCTGCCCTCAAAAGCTGTGTGAGGGCAGAGGCTTTGGGGCTCTTGTAAGGCACCAAGAGTGATCCCAACCCGCCTGGGCTGGAGATGGGGCACATAGGACCCCCCTGCTCTTGCTGGAAATGTTTCTGGGACACTTCTCTGCAGGAGCTGGGGCAGGTTTCAAAGCAATCAGCAGGTCTCTGCACCGGATCCTGACCCACGCTGGGGAGGTGTCTGGTCCGGGATGACTGATGAGCCTGGGGAAGGGCTGCAGGGCTCTGAGCACCTTCGAGGGGGCTTCTGGTCCTCATTTCGAGACTCTGCTGTTTAAGATGGGATTTGAGGTGGCCCAGGATTTCAGCAGCAGCAGCTGCTGTGGGTCCTGGAGCCACCAAGAGATCTGAACCAAAAGGGAAAAAAAAGCTCAGGAAGGACTTAATACAGAGTTTGCATCTAAATCACCCTCCCCGAGCAGGAGCACTGCAGTTTTACAAGAGGACAGATCCATTACAATAAAGCCATTTGCAACTCACTGAATCACGCTGTTCTGGAGTGACAGGATGTACCTAACCTTGAACAGGTTTTGCAAGCCAAAACCCAGCTAAGATCAAAAGTGTGCCCTTTCCAGCCGGAGCAACATCCCTAACAAAAGGGACTCTCACAGCAGAGGACAAAACCCTGCGTCACCCACCCTGGGGAGCAATCCTTCCCCGGGACAGCCACAGCAGAAGGAGCTGCCCCACTTACACCCAAATGTGCATCTCATCTCGGGAGATGGCGTTACAGTCCTTTCCCCTGGTTAACAGATTGCACTTTGCCTGTGCTGGCCAAATCACCTCTTGTTAAAGCCCATCTCCTACCCAAAGTAGGTTTTGACCCCCCCAGCTGGGGCTCTGCTGGAGTCACCTCCTCCAAACCATGCTGCTGCACCCTGAGACCCTGTCTGTGGGTGCTGGTGAAGGCATCATCTTCTCTTCCAGGGGCTCAGGAGGACACAGGATCATTCTGTAGCTCTTTAACTCTGCCCCCATGACAAAGGATAGCTTCCAGCTCCCAGGGGCTGCAGGGAAAGGGCTAATGCACGTGGCTTTGAGTATGCCCGTGCCTCCCTTGCTACTGGAAGTATTAATGACAGCATCCATTAGCAGGGATGATAGATCCTCTTTCAGTACAACAGAAGGCTCTGGAGTGACTGTCAAAATACCCTATAAAGAGGGGAAAGAACAGGTCCCTGCGGACCCTCTTCTAATTAAGGATAGAGAGCAGGCCTAAATATCAGATGCAAAGTGCACACCCAAGCTTCGGAGAAGTTCAGAGTCAGATGCAGGACCCACAGCTTGGGGTGGTGGCGTTAAGATGCCCCCGGGGTCCCAGCACAGCCCCAGGTGCAATCCTGCAGCATCAGGCCCTTGGGCACAATTTGATGGAGGCACTTAGGTGATAAGACAATCAGGAACACACAAAACTGTCTGAGAGGATTATTTCATCCAGTCTCTAATTGCAAGCAAATACAGCATCAGCACTTGTAGAAGTGGCTGTTAGTCTCCAATGTGTTCATGTGCTGTGCATGGTCCCTGAGCTCTCCCTGGTTATCCCCCTCCTAATTTTATACAAAGGAGTGAAAGCAGGGGTTGGGTTGGGGCTGGATTCAGAAGAGCAAACCAGCAGCATCTCCCCTCGGGGATAGCTTCCCCCCCACATACCCCATACCTGCTGAGCAGCAGCATCAACTGTTTGTTACTCAGACCAGGCCCTCAGCATTCCAGAAGCAAATACATGTCTGTGTGGGTGAGGGCATCCTGGAGCACTGGAAGGGATGGACATGAGGATGTGAGAAGAGAAAATGATGCGACGATTAAGGATCAGAGGAGATGTGGAGGTTGGAGTGGAAAGAGGGAGGATGCAGAGCTGGAGTCAGTAGGCAGCAGAACTGGGGATCAAAGCTGTAGTTCACATTGTAAATAATGAATCAATAACTAATTCAGTAATTCCAATCAGCTTAATTTTTTCAAGATACCAGCTTTGCTCGGCCACAGGGATAGAAGTCAAAGGGGGACACTGGCAGAAGTGTTCTTGCAGAAGAGCATCGCAGCTCATCCTCACCCTCCTGCCCAGATACTGGATCAGCCCTTGGGACCAGCCGCTCGGTGAGGTGAAGTCACCCAGGAGAAGCAGGATGCAATTTCCTCCCACTCAGATGCAGCATCTCTGTCTCGTACAGCAGAAACACTCAAATGCTGATAAAACCAGGAAAGGGGGGCAGGGGGGCCGGGGCAGCCCAGAGAAACCTCCAGCCCCTGCAGGAGAGCAGATGAGCAACCCCTACACTCCCTGACCTCTTCATGCTGCCGGCTCTGTGACAAAGATAACAAACTCCAAGTCTCCCACACTCATCCCCTCTTGCTTTAGAAGCAAGAGAGCAAAAGCTGTGGCCAGGCAGTGCCCTTATGGGCAGCTCCTGGGGCGCAGGCAGAGGACTCTCAGTCCCCCAAAACTGGGCTGGCAGTGATGAAGCAAGCTGCTTTTACTTTAATTTGCTGCTGCCGGGTGTAGGAGCAGCCTTGACGCTCGCTGCTTTTCACAGACCCCAGGCATTGGAACACGCCGGTGAAGAAACCAAACTGCAGAGGCTTGGAAAAGTCAATTTATTAATTAGTGCGACGCTGGCATTGCCTGCAAGCCCACATCACAGCGCTGCCTGAAATACAGATCGAGCTAAAGGCTGGTCCTTGTCCCAAAGTGCTTACGGCGCCAGCACAAGGCACATGAGAGAGAAGCAGGCGGAGGGCGAAGGCAGGGGAACAATGAGGCAGTGTTAGCGGAAAGGCTGTGGGTTCAGGACACCATTTGGGGCATGATTCTCATTGACATCAAGTGATTTCATGTGACTGACTCACTTCAGCACTGCTGGAACAAACGGCACGGAGCAGCGTTCATGGAAACGCATCTCACGCCCTTCTCCTCCCCATACAGGAACCGCGGAGCTGTCCTCACCTGCGGTGTCCTTAGGGCAGGGCTCCCTCCTTCCCCAGCCACGCACAGCAAATAAACACCAGCCTTATCTACAGGCCTGTCACATCACAAATATTTAACGAGGGCACAAGCGACCAGGCTGGGCTCTGCTCCCTCAGCACTGGACAGGGAGGCTGGGATCCAGCCCTCTGGACCCAGCAAGATAAAAACAGAGGAGGATTTGGGATGCGGTCTCCCCCCTTTCAAGTGTTGGTAGCAAAATCCTCTCTTTCAGGAGAGGGCACAGGGACCCGGTGGTTCTTCCACCCAGCCAGTGTCCCTGGGGCAGGATGCGAAGCGAACACGGGACTATCGCTGTTTGCTCAGGTTTGTTAAAGCAGCAATGTCCAAGGAGCTGCATCCCATGGGACACACAGGCCACAGAGCTAATCCCCGCCCCGAGGAGCTCAGGAGCAGCGCTGCCTGCTCGGCAGACAGATGGGCAGGGACAGGGGTGGAAGCAGCACCAGCTGGAGCTCAGGGATAAGCAGCACTCGCAGCCCACGAGCAGCCAGCTTTTGGCAGCACCTTCAGTGGCAGCTCAGTGGGGCACGTGTTTGGGATGGCACCGGGGAACACGAGGCTCTGCTGGGCTGCGGGGCCCCTCGATGTGTTATTTCAGAAGCGTTTGTTAACAAAGGGGGTCAAAAAGCCCAGCCCAACATCCCCACTGGGGCAAGCGCTGATGCTGGTCCTGGGCTGATGTTGGTCCTAGGGTGGGTGTAGCCAGGAGAGCACAGGGACCAGGGTCTGCACAAAGAGCTCAGTGCTTTGTTTGGGGTAGTTTTTTTCTTTTATTAGAGAGATCTTGGAAGACAAGAGTCAGCGGAGGGAGTGGAAATCACTGTTCTACCTACTGTCTCTCAGGGCATCAGGAAATGCCGTGGCGCTCCGTTAGCTCTTGATTAACCACTCAGATGCACTAACCTTAGAAGGAAAGCAGGAAATGACCCAGGTCTGCGCAGCCGCTCTGTGCCATTCCCTTTCCCTGCCACTCTGCAAGTGTGAGCCCACTGCACGGATGCTGGAGTGCAGCACACAGTGACCAGATGGGTCCCTCCAGCCTCTCCAGAACAAGGGATTGGGGGCTGGCACAGCACCCAAAAGCCGCCCCTCCCTGCCTGAAGAGTTTCAATTAAAGATGCCTTTTTCACAAAATAACAAGAATAAACTATTTCTTCCTCCTCCTCCCCTACCAGTACCCTGCGTGCCTCTGCCTTTGCATTTTTTTAGTAAAAAATGCTACAAAGGAAGCATTATTTTTGGAGGAGGGAGGAAGAACAGCAGATCGCAAGGGAGGAGGACCAACAATTTCCCAACCAGATCTCTCATGTCAGAAAGAAAGAGCTCCTTCAAACCCTGCGTGCTCCTCACCGGGCAGCTGCATGTTTGCTCACAAGTGACTCGGGAGGGGATGTGGAGTGGGGACATGCAGCTGGCCGCCGAAACGCAGCTGATAACTGAGCCAACTCCTTTCTGTGTCTCCTGCAGGGCTGCCGTCCCCACTCACCCACAGAGGCTCAGCCGTGGAGGCTGTAACCCAGCCGGAGGTGCAGGATGGGAGGTGCCTATGGATTTCTCTGCGCATCCCTGGTTGTCATCTGCTGTCTGGGTAAGAGCAGCCCCTTGCCTCACCGTCCCAGAGGTTTCCATGGGAAAGCTGAGGGGCTGTCGGAGGGGCCAAGTGGGACGTTGCTCGGGGTACGCGATGTACATGTTGGCGTTGCTGGCCTGGGACTCAGCCCTCCCTGCTCTGCTCAGCACTCATGTGGCTGCAGTCTGATTCCCCTGGATTTATGCAACCAGGGATAGTGTCTGTGCTACGTCCAACATCTCTTGTACCACTCAGGAGGACAGGAGCAGTTGATACACGAGCCTCCCCCTTTTTAAACTCACATACAGGTGAGATGCAGAACCCCCAGCAAAGCCTTGGCAGGATCTCTGCAGCCCAGACTCATCCTGGCCTCAGTGAAGGAGGAATTTCCTCCTGCCAGGAGGATTTGCTCACAGTGAAGCTGTTTCACCTCCCGGTTTTTCTAGGGATGCCTTTTTGGCTGCACCCTAGGGGCAAAGATTCCCCCATTTGTCATTCATCAGGGACCACTTCTGCATCTCAGGGAGTCTCAGGCCGCACTCTGAAGGTCCCTTTTTCAGCAGGGAGACATTTCATTTCAGACAACTGAGAATTAGATAACATCCTCGAGATAATTCATCATCCCAGGCACAGACCGCTCGCCTGTTCTTATAAATATCTAATTACCTCTTAATGTTCTCTGGATCCCCAAGGAGGCAGAAGGAGGGGTGGCTGCCCTAGATCAGGAGGCAATTAGCCTGTTTGGAAATTGGTCTGACCCAAATCTGGTAGAGGCAGTGAGATGGAGCTGGGCTCTCCCATTAACCAGCTGAGTTCATGCAACTTGCTCCCTGTCCAAGCTGAGCCCACAAAAAATGACTCAAAAAAGCCTGCAAGGGTTATTTGCTCTCAACCTTTGGTTGATGATGCAGGATCTCCGGAGCCAGCTGGGACAGACAGAAATCCTCCCTGGGAACACAAGGGACCAGGGACAAAGCAATGTCAGCTATAGATGAGGCGCAAGGAAATAGTCCAGAGCTGCTGCAGCCCTGGGAACCTGGGTTGGCAACACCAGCTCTCCCTCCACCTGAAAGGATGGCTTCCCAGCAATAGGTAAAGGTTTAGAGGTTATGAAGTGCACAGACACGACTCTCTAACGAATAAGGCTGTCAGGAAAGTCTAAAAAACTCTTTCTGGCCTTTCTCCATTCAGCAAAAGCCGTGGAAAATCTTGAAATCCAAGGCTAGCCAAAGCACTGTCCCTTTGTTCCTCAGAAAGCCTCTCGTTAAAAATAACCCTCTGCTCCTCAGAGAGCTGCTCTTCAGAGAAACCCCTTTGATTCCGTGCGTGTGTTCAGATTTCCTATAAACCCAATTAATTGCCCAGCTCCCTCGTGTGCCAAGGCTTCAGGCTGTGGTCAGTGCTCCGGAGCTATGGCTGTGCTGCCCGAGCTCCATCAAAGCATTGCTGCTGATGGCATCATAAACTGGGATATCTCCTGGAAAACATTCAGCTGAGACATTTATCATTTCCTGGTCTCCAAAACCAGTCCAGGGCTCAGCACAAAGGGAAAGCGTTCAGCCTTCCAGACACCTGGGCTTTCCAGCTCTGACATTCAGCACATTCCCAGTACTAAAAATAATACACAGCCACCCTGGCAGAAACGGGCCAGTGCTGTTGCACCAGGGGGGCGGAGGGGCACCGGCAGTGCCTCCTGGCTCACTGCAGTGGCAAAGGAGAGAAGATGTGGGCTTTGTTCATCCCAGCAATACCTGGTACCAAGTTTGGGATTTTTTTATATGCCCAGAGGCTGCTGTGTCCTTGGTGGGGCATGTCATCACAGGGTATTTTTCTCTCCCAAGCAGAAGCACGAGTCCCTCTTGGAAGCGCTATGCTTCAAGTGTTTCTGCAGCTGTTTTTCCAGATCTTAATTTTCAGGTGTTCCACTTTTACCTCTCCCTATTTATTTTGGTGTCAATATTTATTTTTCCTCCTAATGAATGCTATTCTAGAGAGACACAGCAGCTTACTTACCATAATTTCTGCTCATCTATCTGGATTTTAACATAGGGAACAGGGCTGCACGAGGCATGCCCCATCCTGAGCCCATCACTCTGCTTCTTGCAGATTTGGCTTGCAGACCTTGACCTTCCATTTATCTTTTCCCCATTGCCCAAATGCCAGGGCCCACGGATGGTACCTGTTTGGTAGCATTAAAAATGAGAGTTCGGGGGTGACAGAAGCAGCCCAGGCCACCAGGTTCAGAGGTAACAAGATTTACCACTCTGCTTTGCTCTCAGTTCTTACTTCTAGTTCTTCACATCCCCACCATGTAACTGCTCAATTAGTACTTTAACCGTTGTTTTGCTTAATGAGCGAGATGCAGGCATTTCACCCCCAACAGCACCCAGACACCTTGGATCTGTAGATAAAAACCCATCTGAACTTCTGGCATTGATTACCTTGGCGAAAATCAATGCCTGACAGTTGTAGTCCATAACCTTGGCGGAGAAAAGGGGACAGCAGCGGAGAGCGACGGGGTGCAGACTCTGGGTGGAATCAGAAGGGATGATTAGTGCCACTTGGCTTGATTGGGAAAGAGCATCCCATGAGAACAGGCATGCATGTGCTTGTTAATAATATGTATTTTATTCATTAAATAACTAGAAATTATTTACCACACGCTGCCTATTAATCTCAAAATGTAAAGCTGTTAAACAATAGTACTGTTAAACAGTAACACGTTCACTTCCAACTATCAGAGCACAATTAATATACTACTTTCTTACTAATTCTCTGTTAAATCACTATTATTTTACTTGCTGGTCAGTGGAGTTATTTCCAGCTGAGACTTGCTCAGCACAGCCGTTGCTGACCCAGCTGAGAGATTTCCAGCTTACACAGGCTTCTCCTTTGTGAATTTAACCATTCTAGAAGGAAAACAGCACCAACGCTGATTTGGAGGGAATACAACCCCCAAAAAGCTGCTTGTCTCTTCTTCCAAAGTATCAGGCACAGACTATGGTCCCTCTCTCCTGTGTGACACCGGGGACCATTGGTCTCCTGCCTGCGTGAGCCTCTCTTGCAGCAGCACATCCCTGCTGCCAGAGCTGAGGGCTGGGTAATTGCCTGACACTCAGACCCAAGGAGCAGCCGACAGCTGCTCTGAACCCACCGAGCCAATTAGCGGAGCCCCTCTCCTGTCTCACCCTCATCTCCACAGGCAAGAGCAGCCGGAACATGAGACGAACCCCAGGAGCTACAGGTAAAGGGCTGCTTTCCCCAAGCCCAGGAGAGCTGAGCTGGCCATTCCCTGCTGGAAGTTACTCTTGCATAAAACATCACACTTACTGGAGTCACTTAATTTAACTAGTGACCATGCTGGGTACTGTAGGGAAGGAAACAGATTGCTGGTCGGCATGGCGGGTTTAAGACAGTTATTAATTCAATTACAAAGCACAGAAGGATCCTGGGGCTACCAAAGCATCTCTGAGCTTATCACTGCAGAGTCAGAGGGGGACTGTGCTGGGAGCACGCTGCTTTGAGGTGCTCCAGCCCTGCTAAGGGACAGGCATTTCTCAGGGTGCCAGGGAGAAGACAGACTTGCAGGCAATCCTTATCCCACCAGCTGCTTCTGCAGTGAGGAGATTTCCAGGCAGCTTCTACCTTGTTCTTATATATTTGCACCCCCATTTCTGTAAAGCCTGTCTGGAGGGGGTCTGCTCGCATCCCTCATTTATCTGAGACACAGCATTACTCACTGTGGACAGCAGGGACTTCCCAGGGGAATCGCATCACCACACCAAAGGGTGGCCCAAGCACTGGTCCTTCTGCTCCTCTCAGGAGACTCTGTGCCTGAGCCATACTCACAGCGGCGAGATCAGCGTTAACCCCGTGTCCGGGGGAAGGTTCAAGCTCATCCCATCAGCTGAAGAGCAGAAGTGATACCTGCAGCACCAGCAAGTTTGAGTGCTTCCGAGCTGACGATGTCACAGGGTAGAGGGGCTCTGAGCGACCTGACCTAGTGAAGATGGCCTTGCTCACTGCAGGGGGATGGACCAGATGACCTTTAAAGGTCCCTTCCAACCCAACACAGTCTGTGAGTCTGTGATCTGCCAGGTGGGTGCAGGGAGGCGACAGCCGAGCTGTGAACATCTGGGTTCTCCTTTCCCCTCCCCTGTCCCCAAGAGGATTCAGGAGGAATCACCCAGCCAAAGTTAGTGCAGAGGAGGAACCAGCCACTGCCAGGGACAAAGGGGACATCTGGGGGTTCCCAGCTCCAGCCTTGGCTGTGCACGGTTTTCCAAGAGGCCTGTGTCAGTTCTCCTTCAGCTGCAGGGCTTTAAGCACATCTGGTCCCTCTGGCACAGGGGAGATGGTGCGAGGTGGGAAATGCACACTGCCTGCCCAAAGCCATGGTTGGGGCTGGGCCGTGGTGACAGACAGGTTGTGATTTTTCACGTTGCTCCTTCACTTATTCTAGATGCAGTTCTGGCGCTGCTGGGGACACCCTACAAAACTACACCGAGAATTTTTAGAAAAAGCTAAATTGGGCTGAGCAGGTTTTCCCTCTCTTGCAGTTTGGTGCCAAGCACAGAGCAGCACAAGGAACTACGGGCCAGTGTTTGAAGAGCAGCCTGTCCACACACTCTTCCCCGAAGGCTCAGCAGAAGAGAAAGTCACGCTGGCTTGCCGAGCAAGAGCCAGTCCCCCTGCGACCTACCGGTGAGCTCGCCTCATCTGCACTGGGGCAAAGCCATCAAGCATTGTGCTTTCTGTTCTACGCTTTTACATAGAGAA
Source organism: Zapornia atra (assembly GCA_013400835.1). Taxonomy (NCBI): domain Eukaryota; kingdom Metazoa; phylum Chordata; class Aves; order Gruiformes; family Rallidae; genus Zapornia; species Zapornia atra. The sequence continues at coordinate 24,344 of VZTU01014567.1, read as the reverse complement.
AATCACGGAGGTGGAGATGTGCCATCCCTCCCAGGTCACAGACCATGTCTGAATCTAATTCCAATCCCAACACATACCCCAGGGCTGGATAAACAAGCCAGCACAGCCTCCTACAAGGCACCGCGAGCGCTGCACGGGGAATTTCCCCCCCCATCACTCTTTACACTTGCTCTTGGCAGATGGAAGATGAACGGCACAGAGATAAAGGTGGAGCCAGATTCCCGTTACAGGCTGGTTGCAGGCGACCTAGTGATAAGCAACCCAGTGAAAGCCAAGGATGCCGGCTCCTACCAGTGCGTGGCATCTAATTCCAGGGGCACCGTGGTCAGCAGGGAAGCCTCCCTCCGCTTTGGCTGTAAGTTTGTCTCACGAGGTAAATAAATTGCAGCCACACTTGTGCTGGGGGGAAGCTGAGCCACCCCCCTCGCATTAATGAAGGTTGGAGAGAAGCTCTCCTGTGTGTGGCACCCAGCGTCATCCCTTGGAGAAATCCCTTGGCGCTTTCCATTACCATAGAATAACAGAATCACAGAATCACAAGGTTGGAAAAGACCTTTAAGATCAACAAGTCCAACTGTTCCTGTCCTGTGCTAAACCAGATCCCTGAGCACCTCATCTACCCTTTTTTTAAACACACCCGGGGAAGGTGACTCAGCCCCTCCCTGGGCAGCCTGGGCCAGGCCCTGACAACTCTTTCAGGGAAGAACTTTTCCCTCCCATCTGCTCTGACTCTGCCCTGGGGCAGCTTGAGCCCATTGCCCCTTGTCCCATCTCCTGGCCCCTGGCTGAAGAGACCATCCCCCACCTCTCTGCACCCTCCTGGCAGGGCAGGGGAGGGGTGAGAAGGTCTCCCCTCAGCCTCCTCTTCTCCAGGCTGAACACCCCCATCTCCCTCAGCTGCTCCTCAGAGGATTTGCCCTCCAGCCCCTTCCCCAGCCTGGTTGCCCTTCTCTGGACTTGCTCCAGGACCTCAGTATCCTTATGGTGAGGAGCCCAGAACTGGACCCAGCACTCGAGGTGCAGCCTCACCAGTGCCCAGTCCAGGGGCACAATCCCCTCCCCAGACCTACTGGCCACACTATTTCTGATACAAGCCAGGATGCCATTGGCCTTCCTGGGCACACTGCTGACTCACATTCAGCCTGCAGTCACCCAACACCCCCAGGTCCTTCTCTGCCTGACAGCCCTCCAGCCAGTCTCCCCCAGCCTGTAGCGCTGCATGGGGTTGTTGTGTCCCATGTGCAGCACTCTACACTTGGCCTTGTTAAGCTTTAGAGGAGCGGTATAAATCTGATGCACTATGGAGAAAGTCAGTAGTATTTCCAGCACTCTCTGTACAACCACTGAAAAGACCAACCTGCAGAGCAGGGGGACAAGAGACAGGAATTCCTCCAGCTGGTTTCTTTGTGTGCCCACAGCCAGGTTTCACTTTGCACGTTTAGTTTTGCAGGAATTCTCCGCGGAAGAGAGAGACCCCGTGAAGATTACAGAAGGCTGGGGAGTGATGTTCGCCTGCAGCCCTCCTCCCCACTACCCAGGTAAGGGTTTGCATTTCAGGAGCGCTGCCAGTGCAAGTCAGGGAGATGCAGCAGAGCAAGGGGTGTGAATCACTCCTCGTTTTTCTTGGGGAATTTTAGGGAAGCAAATTGGGTTTTTAATTCAGGCTCTGCAAAGCAACAAAACAGAGAGGACTTGGCATGTGGAGAAAACATCCAAGGACCAACTTCAGGTTCCACTGGTCTAGAAGACAGCCTGCTCAGCTTAGTCCTACCTGAGAGGACACAGGAAACCTGCACAGTTGTTCCTTCTTCTCTTCCCCACAGGTTTATCCTACCGATGGCTCCTGAATGAGTTTCCCAACTTCATCCCAGCTGATGGAAGGCGTTTCGTCTCTCAAACCACAGGAAACCTTTACATTGCAAAGACAGAGGCTTCTGACCTGGGGAACTATTCATGCTTTGCCACCAGCCACATCGACTTCATCACCAAGAGTGTTTTCAGCAAGTTCTCCCGGCTCAGCCTGGCTGCAGAGGGTCAGTGCTCTTGGATTTTCACAAGGGGATTGGGCAAAATGCAAAGATCAAGAAGCCACCATAAAGCACTTGGGCTCCCCAGGACTCCAGCAGTGCCCAAACCACCCAGCAGCTTCTCAAGGGAGCTGAAGAGCTTACAAAAATATTAATTGGCTGGAACCTGGGGGAAGCAGCCCTCTCTCCGGGCGTTGCTGCTTGAGTAGCTACAAACCCTGGGGTTTTACGCTTGTGTCACTACGAACCATGGGGGTTCTCTGATGTTTGTAAAAGAGAAATGGCACGAGGTGCAGCCTGGGCAGGCTCATGCATCCCTGAGCCTACTCTCCTCTGCCTATGGTGAGCTTGCAGGCATGCACCAAAAATTGTCTCTTGGGCAGGGTGAAGGGACTACACAGGTAGGAAACTAAGGAGAATTAGTCCTGAGGTGGTGCAAGAGGGTTTTAAGAGGCTGTAGTAGGAGCTGTTTTAAGAGGGAAATGAAACTTAGCTTCTGTGCCTGTAATTTATCCAAATGCAGGAAGATGTTGCAAAGTAGTGTAACCTTGAGCACACCTCAGCCCTTTAGGACCTCATGTGTGCCATTTTAAAGTCACCCCCAACTCCTCAACGGTGCTTTCCTTTCAACAGATGCCAGGCAGTATGCACCCAGCATAAAAGCCAGGTTTCCTGCAGACACCTACGCTCTGGCTGGGCAGATGGTGACTTTGGAGTGCTTTGCCTTTGGAAAGTGAGTGCAGCATCGGCGTCGCTCAGGCTCGGGATGGGGAGGGCATCACAGAACCTGCAACCTCCACATCCCACTCTCTTCCATGGGTCTGCAGCAGACCAGAGATGGAAGGGGAGTAGGAGGAGGGAGGAACTGGCTAAAGCCATTGGTTCCACTGGCCATGGCCTAACTGGGATGGGACCTGGGTGGCTAAGCAGGGATTGAGTTACACTGCACTGTAATGCAGCACAGGGAACCTGAGAGTAAGAAAAGATTTACTTATTTACTTTCACATAGCCCTGTTCCTCGAATAAAGTGGAGGAAGCTGGATGGCTCCCAGTCATCCAAGTGGATCGGCAGCGAGCCCCTCTTGCAGATCCAGGATGTTGGCTTTGAGGATGAAGGCACTTACGAGTGTGAGGCTGAAAACATCAAAGGGAGAGACACCTACCAGGGCCGCATCATCATTCAAGGTAACACCACGTTTAAACACTCAGAAGATCCCACAGGCAACAGACTGAGCCTCTGGGAGTGAAACACCCCAGCCCTGATCCTGCCTCATACCTGCCCCACTTAAACCTACCACAAACCTCTAACAAAGACCTGCAGAGCTCACTGGTACCTCTTCTCAGTGGATACATTTAGACTATGGCAAGTAGAGAGACCTCCAAATTTGGTCTAAAATAATTCTAGCAAAAATGAGGTAAATAGGGAAGGAAGCGTAGCGGTAAAAATCAAACTTGGCTCTCAACCAAGATACTCTCCAAGCCTGGGGTACCTCCACAAAGGTTAATGCTTGGAGCTATTAATCAGATGTGGTCAAGTTACAAAACTTAACCTGGTTATCTCTAGTCTGAGTCCAGTCTTCCCTTAAGTTCAGGAATGGCTGTGTGTACAAAAGAAGATAAACAGTAATCTTCCTCTGGTCTGGATTCTGCCATTATTCTGTGCTGTCCACATGCACAGCTGCAGCCAGGCCCGTGGAGGACTCAGCCTTGCGTCGCTGCACAAAAGGCGAAGGCTGTTACTATGGTGAAACATGCTGTGATAAATAAATCTGCCAGCAGAGATGACACAATGAGCGTCCTTCTGCCTGCCTGGCACAACAAACCTCTCATCTGATCTTCTTGGCTCTGCCACCTCTCTTGCTCCTTTCCAGCTCAGCCAGAGTGGCTGGAGGTGATCACAGACACGGAAGCCGACATCGGGTCCGATCTGCGCTGGAGCTGCGCGGCAGCCGGCAAACCCCGGCCCACAGTGCGGTGGCTTCGGGACGGGCAGCCGCTGACCTCCCAGGTACCGTCAGGTCTGACAGCGAGAGCAGCTCAGCTCAGTGCACACCAGAACTTGCAGTACTGAACCTGCTACTCCAGCCTTAGACCCTCTCCTTCCTTGCTGCAAATGCATCTCAACCCCGTTCTATCACCCCGCATCCCTGTTCCATGTGCCCCCCATGAGGCTGCAAAGCAATGCCACAGTCCTTACCGACAGCAAGGTCCTTCTCCCGTCACTGCCATCCCAGCCATTGCTTCATGCAACTTCAGGAACTCACAGCCAGTTAGCAGGGTGGATAAATAGCACCCTGGAGCTGTCCTTGTATGACCTGCACGTTGCTGCTCAGGCACTCAGGAGTCTCAGCAAACAGAGCACAGTGATGCGGGGTAGTGACACACAAAAAGTGGCCTGCGTCTCCTCCTGTGGAAAACCAGGCTGGCTTCAAACTGGCATAAGAGTCTGTGATGAAACTCAACCCTAAGCACATGAGGCTTGAGTTCCATTTCTGTTTTTCTCATCTAATGGGTTCATCCTCTTGTTTGCACAGAACCGCATTGAAGTGAGCGGTGGAGAGCTGAGATTTTCCAAGCTAGTCCTGGAGGACTCTGGCATGTATCAGTGTGTGGCTGAGAACAAGCATGGCACAGTATATGCAAGTGCTGAATTAACAGTGCAAGGTAATTTCTCATTTCCCAGTGCTCTGGGTTTCAATGGGACACCGAAGAATTTTAGCTCTCTTCCTAATATCCTGCGCTTGCGATCCCAGGGTAAGATAAGAGCAGGCAAAAACTGCTTCGCTCACCATTGAAATACAGTTGCTGGCTCACAAGACACTCTACAACCCTTTAAAAATTAAATCTTATGTAAATTCAGTAATGCTGAAAGAGAACAAGGACATCTGTTTAGCTACAGAAAGCGGACAGGACAGACAGACGCAGCACAAGCCCCCCTCCACTACCCAGTTTTCCTCTTTTTTGGAGGAAAGAGGTCAAGGCAAAGAATTCAGCATCCATTCACCCTGCTTTGACGGATGGTGACTGGAACTGGACCAGTGCCAAGCTTGTTCCACATTAGTCTAAAAGCTTATCTCCTTGTGGTCAGTAGATGCTGGAGATAAAATTAAAGGCCCTAAGCATGGACTCTTTAACACTAACAGAGTGCAATGCATGAGGGCAACAGATAAAACACAATTCTAACTCGGCTACTCCAGGAGGAGTTTTAGGCACGCTGGTGACTTTGGGCAGGATATTGAAGAGAACATCCTCTATGTTTTCAAAAGCAGCTGTTCTTGTGTCTCGCAAAGACCTTGCACTTGTTAGGGTCATATCACCATCGCTAAGTACGACACGTGTCACGTAACACCTGCCTTGGCAGGCGTTAGAAACCACCCGGCAGCAGAGGAATCACTCCATCTTGCTCACCAGATATTGCCATGCTTCTGTTACCGAGTCATCTAACAACAAATCAATACCTAGTTACATGGTAGTTGAAATGCTCACACAGCAGGGTTCCTAATCATTCCTTAATCCTCTGTTTTTTCCCCCTGTTGTAGCCTTAGCACCAGACTTTAGACTAAACCCAGTGAAGCGACTGATACCTGCAGCCCGAAGCGGGAAGGTCATCATCCCGTGCCAACCAAGAGCAGCACCAAAAGCCACTGTGCTCTGGACCAAAGGGACTGAACTTCTGATCAACAGTAGCAGGTAGCAGCAGAGTCAGCTTCTACCTAGAAACCATAGCTAAAATCACCTACTATTTCTTTTTCTTGCCAGAAGACTGGACTTGATGACCCAAATGTGCTGCTACACCCCTGAACATAAGCACTTTGTTATTCCTCTAGTTTCTTCTTTAGAAAACTCCTACATAATATTTTGCACACTTGTCTTTATCAACAATTTCTCTAAAATTAGCAAGCACTGGAAAGATGAAGAGTTGTTTTAACCTTCCTCTTGTATGGCTTTTCTTCCTTTTCAGGGTAACTATCACTGCAGATGGCACCCTGATCCTCCAGAATATCAGCAAATCTGATGAGGGGAAGTACACCTGCTTTGCTGAGAATTTCATGGGCAAAGCCAACAGCACTGGAATCCTCTCTGTTCGAGGTAGAGATGTTTACTTTGATTTCGGGTCAGTAGAGCAAGAAACACCTTAGAATACCATGATGTGGTACTTCTCCTCTCCTTGCACTCCAAAAAACCAATGCGGTACTCGGGGCATCAGAGACATCTCAGCCTGTAAAGCAGAGCAAACTCTCTGCCTGACCCACTAAATCACACCCACCCACAACTGCTCCTTGAGAAAAGCATGTCCATTTTCTAACCACTGTGATCCCTCATCTTTCTCCTGCTGTTAGAGAGGGAGGATGACAAGTTAGAAAGCGTGAGTTGGTTTGGATGCTCCGCAGCATTAACACACGTCTGGTATGTGGCCCTTTGCAGCTAACAGCCCTCCCTGCTCTTTTCTCTGCAGATGCCACCAAAATCACGCTGGCACCATCTAGTGCCGATATCAACGTGGGTGAAAACCTTACCCTACAATGTCATGCATCCCATGATCCAACTATGGACCTAACCTTCACCTGGTCGCTAGATGATTTCCCCATTGACTTTGACAAGTCTGAGGGGCACTACCGGCGAGCCAGCATGGTGAGTACCAGGGGCAGCTATGTACCATCAAAAAGGACAGAAAACTAATGACTGCCTCTTTGCTTGCATGCTGGGTGCTGGATTGCCATCAGGCATGTTCAAATGCTCTACCCCGCTGTCTTTGCTCTTCCCCACACAGAAGGAAGCTATCGGGGACCTCAGCATCTTCAACACCCAGCTGAAGCACTCGGGGCGGTACACATGTACAGCCCAGACGGTTGTGGACAGTGCTTCGGAGTCAGCCACGCTGACTGTCAGAGGTAATGTCTCTAGTTAAGATTCCCTGCTCCTTAGAAGCCTGAAGTAACCACATGGGCCTTGCGAGGGATCCCCTGCAAACACCTCCCCATCTAACATTGGAACTGGATGGGACAGGCTGATGAGCTTTTTGGGGGGGCTGAGCTGAGGCTTCCTAGCCTCCACAAAAGAGAGCCCTGATTTTAATCTGTTACTTTCACAAAATACAGAGCAATAAGCCTCCAAATTTTTCATCTTTGTAACATGTCTGTCTGTCTTCCATCATCCCAGGACCTCCAGGCCCCCCTGGGGGGGTGGTGGTGAGAGACATCAGTGACACCACTGTCCAGCTGAGCTGGAGCCGCGGCTTTGATAACCACAGTCCTATTGCCAGGTACATCATTGAGGCACGGACCCTCCTCTCCAGCAAATGGAAGCAAATGCGTACCAGTAAGTGTCTCGGTGGCAGGAGCGGTGGCATGGCCCGTGCTGGCTCCAAGTCACCATCTCACTGACAGGTTCTTGCTCTGTGGCTGGCTGCCACTCGCTCTATTTGTTCTCCTCTTGTGATATTGGATTATATAGATCCTGTAAATATTGAAGGCAACGCAGAGACAGCCCAGGTGGTGAACCTCATTCCTTGGATGGATTATGAGTTTCGGGTCTTAGCGAGTAACATTCTTGGAGTTGGGGAGCCAAGTTTACCCTCCAGCAAAATCCGGACCAAAGAAGCAGGTACATGCAGACATGGAGGGGAATCAGAGGTACCTGTCCCTACACAGTGAGGGGGAAGGTTGGCTTGCAGCATGTGCTGGTCCCAAACAATTGGTCATCTCTGATGCCATCAGAAAATTTTCCACCTTTTGCCCATTCACATGTCAAAGACAAGGCAGTACTGGAGCTGGCAGCTGTGACTGCACCAGCCCCAGATAACCAAGTATTGCAAACCCTAGCTCCAAATCTTGGCCCTTCTGGGCAGTAACACTCAGAAAGGGGAAGGAGCCCCATTGTATCACAGGGCACAACCCTGCAAAGGCAAGGTAAATTCCCCAGCAAATGCCTGAGAACTGTCACTCCATCTTTTGCTGCTGGAACATGTGAACAGCAGGGATGTAAGCAGAGCACAACACACCAAATGCATATTAACTCCTTTCCAATAAGAGCTCTCCTCCATATCCCTGCTTTTGAGCTTGGTTCTTGTCCCCACGGAGACAACGCTGCCTCCAAATAAGCTTGCCAGGCTTTAGCTGGTATTCCAGACCTGATTTTCACACACACACGAAAATACAGAGCCAAGCACTTTCACACAAGCTCTCAAAGCCTGCCCACTCCCAGAGCGCAAGGCACTGGTAGGGCGTCTACACTCATCCTTACCACTATCGTTTCCTTAACCCAACCTGTACTGCCTGCTTTTGTTTGGGGACCTGACAGCACCTACTGTGGCACCATCTGGGCTCAGCGGAGGCGGAGGGGCTCCCAACGAGCTGATCATCAACTGGACGGTAAGCCATCGGCAGCAGCACCAGCCGCAGATGCTGGGAGAGGGCCAGGGGGAGGAGCACGTGCCATTTCTTTTGGGGAAGGAGTGCTGCAATTACAATTTGATACGCGGCTGAGCCAAACAATGTGCTTAGTCCAAAGTCTTACTCGTTTGATCTGATCAAGGCTCCTCTCTCTTTCTGTGTGTGTGTCCCCCACCCCCCCACCACAGCCAACGCTGAGGGACTATCAGAACGGAGATGGCTTTGGCTACATCTTGTCGTTTCGTAAGAAAGGCACCCAGGGGTGGCTGACAGCAAGGGTGCCACACGCGGAATCACTGCACTACGTCTACCGCAACGAGAGCATCGGTCCCTACACGCCCTTCGAAGTGAAGATCAAAGCGTACAACAGGAAAGGAGAGGGGCCAGAGAGCCTCACTGCCATCGTGTACTCTGCAGAAGAAGGTAAAGGGGGACTGCGGCGACGCGGAATTTGCAGTGCTAACTAACCAGCTAACAAGTCCTCAGCCAGCTCCCTACAGAGCTGCACCTGCCTGGGAGCTCAGTGATAGCTTTCTTTTGCTCAAAGACGGTGATTTCAGCGTAACATTTCTCTTCTACTTCACATACACAGACAGCTGTTGCCCTAAGCCCAGCCGTGACCGTACGGCCCGGGCTTCAGAGCAGACACAGCTCCTCACAGCACAACACGGATGCAGCTCTGCTTGCCCTGCTAAGTCCCTTAAATCCCCTCCCCGTGCTCCGCTCCAGACACATAATACCAACTGTGGTAACATGGTGGAGGAGAGCCCTTCATCTCACCATGGTGATTGTGCTGCCTGGCGTGAGGAGAAGGATTCTATTTCCTTTCGGTTTCTTTTTCAGAACCCAAAGTGGCGCCTTTCAGAGTTACGGCCAAGGCTGTTCTGTCCTCAGAAATGGATGTGTCCTGGGAGCCTGTTGAGCAGGGAGACATGACTGGAGTGCTTCTGGGCTATGAGGTACGAGCAATGGCAATGAGAGACACGGGAACGGAGACTGGAGAGCCCAGCAAAGAATATTCCCCCACGCTAAGGGAAGTGAAAGGAAACTGCATTTTCTTTCCAAAGATGGAGAATAATGAACGGACATCACTAGGCTCTAATGGTGCTGGTACTACTGCTCACAAGAGAGATTAGTAAGAGAGAAACATCCTTTTTTTTTCTACTTGCCTTTCCACACAGGCTGTGATCTTATTCCTGGGCACATACGAAGCAAAACCTGTAGAAACAAACGCTGAAGCGTGTCCAGCGCTGGCTGTGGGGACAGAGTCTGGTATTTGCAGATGCCTCTAACTTTTCTAAACCCATCATACCCTCTTCTATTTCAGATCCGCTATTGGAAGGATGGTGACAAAGAGGAGGCAGCTGACAGAGTGAGAACAGCGGGACTGGTCACATCGGCTCATGTAACAGGCTTAAACCCCAACACAAAATACCACGTGTCAGTCAGAGCTTACAACCGGGCTGGAACCGGGCCCCCCAGTCCCTCTACCAATGTCACCACAACAAAGCCACGTGAGTGAGCTCTGCACATTGTCCTCCTTCCCGGGGCCGCTGCTTCCTCCAGAGGATCCCCAACAACCAACTAAACGATTAGCTTTTATACCTTGGTGCTCTAATGCCATTTTAAGTAGTCCATAAAGCAGTTCCCTGAATTTCCTCAGATCTTGCAGTCTGTGCATCACTTATCTGAGTTCTGTGCTCAGAGCAATGCTTGTGGGGATACTGCCCTTTAAACCAACCACAGCAGTGCCATCAACCAGCACGACCTTCTCATCAGTCCCTGACTTACCAAGTCTCTGTCTTGTTTTGTGTCTCAGCACCAAAGAGACCACCCGGCAACATCTCCTGGACCTTTTCTGGGTCTACAGTCAGCATCAAGTGGGACCCAGTGGTGGCGAAGGCAGACGAGTCCACAGTTACGGGGTACAAGGTAGAGGCAGTACTTAACCAGCCTTCCCTTACAGGTGGCCCTGAGGAAGTCACAGTGAATGCAAACTCAAGCTTTCCTCTGCCAACAGATGCTTTACAGGCAGGATTCCCACTCTGCTCCCACGCTATACCTGGCCAGCAAGAGCCGGATCGACATCCCCATCCCTGAGGACTTCACTCATGCCTTTGTACAGATCAGGGTGACGGGTCCTGGAGGAGATGGAATCCCAGCAGAAGTTCACATCCTCCGAAACAGTGGTACGTACCCTGCTCTGACTGCACGCACAGTGCTCCTGGCCAGGGTGCTTCCCACACCGAGCTCAGAGAGAGCAGCTCATGTGCAGAACTATTTGCCCAGCACTTGCTCCCGCTGCTCTTCAATAAGACTCAGCGACACCCACTCCCCTGTCTGGCCATGGCAGAGTGGCAATAAACACTATTAAGTTTTAAAATCCCACTCCCCCTTGCAGGAACACAGGGAACATCCTACCCCAGTGTTTTAGGCTGGGTCTCTTGGAATTGGTCTTTGGATCTCTCACGCCGTTTACTCAAAGGGGTTTCTGATGTACTGTCCTCCAGCAAACAAACCTCTCCCCCACCTGGAGCAACCTTGCAGTCTGGTCTGAGCCCAGCTCTATGATTTGCAGCTAAAGCCCCCAAGGTCCCACACCAGCCCAACTCATATTCACTCAGAGCAAAAGCCTGGCTTGGTCTGTGGGGCCCTGACCCCAACCCCAGCAGTCTCCCTTGGCTCAGGGTGGGAGTGCTCAGGACCCACCTACAAATTCAGGTGTCAAATACACGAGGTTCATCAGAGCTAAACACAATACAAGCCTCAGTGTTAACATGTTACCAAACCTCACGACACCAGGCTGTGTCTGTGTAACGAGACAATTGCTCCTTCCCTGTTCCCTTTCTTTCAGGGACAAGTATGATGGTAGAAGACTCTGTGACGAGGCCAGCGCCACATGTTGTTATCATCACAACTAACTCTCTAGTAATGGTGGCCCTGATCAGCTACCTGGAGCTCTGACAATGACCAGCGCAGCACAGGACTCCTGGACATGCTTCCTCCCAAGCCAGTGGGAATACTTGGCTGCTGTGACTTCAATTTGTACCAGAGCAGCATTACAGAGGAAGGATTTGACAACATTGTTTGAAGGGAGGAAGAAAGAAACGGCTTTTTTTTTTTTGTGGTTGTTTTGGAAGAATACAAGCTTTCATACAAGACATGGGTCTTTAACTGATTACAATTTTTTTAAAGAAACAAGTAAAACAAAGAAGAATTCTTCATGAATTCTGACAGCCGACTGCCCCACACACTGTATCCAGCAGGGTTTCTGCCTTATGAAGCCATGTACTAAAAAAAAACCCAGACCACTAAACTTCTTTCTTTCTTTTTTCCCTTTTTTTTTTAATTCATAGAGTGAATTCGGGGGGGGGGAGGGAGGGGATGGGGAGGGACTGAGGATTTCCTAGCACTCAGCATGTTCCATATGCAGTCGTCTCTAACACATGATGGGACAGGAATTTCCCTACCCTCCCTATAATATGAGCCAAATTCTGCAGCAACCAGCCCAAGGAGATAAAGCCACAAGAGAGATTGTTCTGTGTCCCATCCTGAAGATGGATGAACACAGAATTTAGATTGTGAGAAGGTTTTTTTACGATGCTGAAGTTAACTTGCAGCCCCAGCCAACTGTTTGTATCAATTCTTAACGCTGTGAGGTGCAACGTTCAATGTTATCCATATCCCACGTGCTTTCAGGGTGTTTTTGTTATGCTGTTGGCTGCTTTTCTTTTTGTTTGGGGAGGAGAAGGGGTAAGCAAAAAGGAGATGCTTTGCCAGCATCTGCTAATTGGGAGAGACAGCTCTGCCTAATGACGGTGATGTCAACACATCCAATTTCAACAGGGAGAGGGTCTTAACAGAGGAAGGAAAAGGAATATTATATAATTTAACCAAGAACTGGAGACTCAAGGAAGCCATTGCTGGTGTAACAAGGAAACTCTGGACTCTCTCAGATTCATCACCCTACACAAACGGTTCCATCCAGCCAAAACACCAGTTTCACCTTGGGACAGGAAGATTGAGATCCAACCATTAAGACAGTCTGGTCTTCAGGTCCCAGGCTTGTAGAGCTGCTGTGGGCAGGAGGGCTGGTACCCCAAAGAAGTACAGGGATGTCGACACACACCATTAACTAAAATGGTTGGGAGTAGATGTTGCCTATCAAAATCTCACTGTCTCCTGGTAAAGCACTTGACCAAAGCTAATCAGAAGCAGACTTCCATCGCAGGTCAGATCCCACACATGCTTTTAGGGACCCCTGCCTGTAACCCCCTCCTTCCCAGCAGGAAATACTGCTGCCCTGAGCAATCTGGGCTCCAGAGTTACCGGCGAAGGGCTGTGCTTGCAGGGCTATGCAACAGCGAGGGACTGACAGACTTTTCCTACATGACATGCCAATCTCTTGCCCTTGCTAATTATTTTGAAAACTCCCCTGTCCTAGGCCTTAGTGAGCATCTGAGAGATTACCAGCATAAATCCCTGGCCTCCCGGATATACCTGTTGCACATATCCATGGGATCCCATCCCAATCCTTTAAGCATCTGGCCTGGAAGCAAGAAGATTGCACCCAGAGGTTCAGGCTGTGCCCTGCAAACAGCAAGGCTCTGGAGTGAGGGAAAAAGGCTCCTATGTGTTTAGTGAACTAGGGAAACATTTTAAGAAAAAGGCAAAGAAATAAAAAGTTAAGACTTTGAGTCTAAACATTTAGAGCACAGCTGTGGGAAGATGAAAGGGTATTTCACTGTTTCCATTACAAACAGCACCTGGGATAAAGTGGAAAGAGAAGGTCGACAGCTCCCACCAGCACCTGGCAGACTGAGGCCAGCAGCAAAGGACCCATCACCCTTGGAGCCAGCCCAGAGCTTCCTCCAGGTCCCTCTCCAGGAACTACCCCCTCGTTCCCTTGAGCAGGTTGAAATACTTCTTTCAGAAGGACAACAGCTAAATATAAATTCTATTTTTGTATGATTTACATTCTTGGAGACTTTAAAATATTTTTATTGGTGTTTGGAAGCTTTCTTTGGCAAAATATTTTATGTTGTTAATTCAGCGTTTTCGTCCTCACCTGGGTCCCGCTGGGCCTTTGACCTTCCTCCCACCAAAGATGGGATGAAAGGGAAACAAGGTATTCACTGTTAGCTTAAAAGAAAGGAAAATTAGGACTTGGGCAGCAGTTACTGCTCCAAATGCAGAGCTTTGATGACACTATTTCAGAGGCATAAATTAACTGGACCTGTGGAGCTCCGGAGCACTGCTGGCCCAAGGCCATGCAGAAGCCTTCACTGAACTGGTGGTGTTGTGGTTGTGGTGGTGTAGCACTGATGGTCAGACTTGATGATCCTGAAGGTCTTTTCCAACCATGATGTCCCAGCTAATTCCCTCCCAGAGGTGCTTCCTCCCTCCAGGGATGAAGATTTTTGGTTGGGTGAACAACAAGCGAGCAAAGTGAAGCAAGGAACTTCTGCTCCCAGCTCAAGGGCTGAGGTCCAGCACCACTCTAGGTCTGACCAGCAACGTCTCTTACAGAAACATGGTCTCAACAGATGCTTCCAAACACGACTGGGAACACCAGTGGCTTGCTCTGCTTTATTCAATATCACGGTGTTGGAAAGCAAGATGCTTTATACCAGGGTGAAAACAGAATCTAACTGCTGCCATGCCTCTGGGTTTGAAACAGCAGCCACCTGCACCATTTCCTGGGGGTCAATACATTTTCCATACGTTTCTCTGTTAAACTAGATCACAGGCACATTTTATATAAGAAGTGAAAAATGACACAAGCTGGATTTCAAATGTTCCAGTTAGCACTGCTCTGCATTGCAAACAGATTTGAGTTTGTAAAACTGATGGGACAGTGTTTTCTAAAGCCTTCAAGTGATGAGTACGTCCCCCTTGAAAGTTAAATGTCTTCAACTGGAATTCAAGCTACGCCTCAGGTCTTAAAAGAAAAAGCATCAGTACTTAGTTCCATCAGTAAGGATTCCTAATTGAACCAGCAGTGAGCTTTTGCAACACTTTAAGGATTAAACACAGAAACAAAGAGTTATGACCTGGTGATAATCACAACAGCCTTACAACCACTTGGTCCAGTCCCCACTTGGATATCAGCTCCATCTATAGCTCCGGACAACTATTTCGCCACTCGCTGCCTCAGTTTCCCTTCTGTAAGAGCACGAGCAGACCTTTGTGTTAAGTTCTTGGTTCAGTTTGAAAGTACTTGTGTATTCAGGCTGCTCAGCTGCTGCCTGAGTAACTGGGGGCAAACATCCTGGTGTCTGTGCAGAATCACCCCTGAGTCCTTCCCAGTTCAGCCCAGCCCAGCCCAGCAGAGATCATTATCTCCCAAGCATTAGCTAAAAGAAGCTCTGAAACACACCCAGGATAAACAGGCAGTGACTCCCCCCAAGTTTAGTTTGTAATTCTGGGGGATGTGTCCATAGCCCAAAGCTGCAGAGCTAAAGTGTGGCACATTATGGAACACGACAGGCAAGCACAGGGCAACACCCCGGGTGAAGGGTGCTGGGGAGGGAGGGGACAAGGAGGATTTCCCACTTGCCACACTGGCAGATGAGAAAAGCCAAGTTCTAGCCCAGTTAGAGGCTAAACATGTACAGAGGCAGGTCCACATTCTGGCAAAGAGCCTTGGGCAGCCCGTTCTGCCACTGCATTTATCAGGCGGTGAGGGGACTCATGGAGGAGGATCTGCACCTGCAGATGCAGTGTTTGTACCTCAATCAACTTTACCCAGGCTATACAAACCCCATGTGTAAAGCCCAGTCAGAGCCACAACAGGAGGAGATGTGAAAGCAGCAAACTGCAAAGCCAGTTAGAGCTTCCTAAAATGCAGCACAGGGGTTAAAAGGCAAGGTGTTCAGAGCTGGGGAGAGAAATTAGCATCTCTCAGATGTTCAGCATCTTATCAGAGTTTACTGGCTTTACACTATTGCATTAGGTTGAAAATCTATTTCCTGTCACATTAAGAATCCTCTACGTTTAATTGCTCCCAGCATTTCCTTTAGAGATTAATTTTCAGGAGGAGTGAGTGCAGTGGGTTTGTTCTCAGCACTGTAATGGCTCACTCAGGAAAGTCATCTCATTTCACTGGGTCCACCTTACTTGTCAGTAGTAAAAACCAGCCTGACAAGGGTGCTGTAAGGAGGATGCTGGTATAAAAAAGACAGGGATCTCCTGGAGAGAGGCCAGAGAAGGCTATGGAGATGCTGAAGGGCCTGGAGCATCTCCCCTGTGAGGAAAGGCTGGGTGAGCTGGGGCTGTTCAGCCTGGAGAGAAGAAGACTCAGGGGGGACCTTATGAATGTCTATCAATATCTGAAGGATGGGATGCAGGGGGAATGGCCAGCCCCTTCTCAGTGTCTGTGGGGACAGGACAAGGGGCAATGGCTGCAAGCTGGAGGAGAGGAAGTTCCACAGCAACCTGGGGCAGAACTTTTCCCCAGTGAGGGTGAGGGAGCCCTGGGACAGGCTGCCCAGGGGGTGTGGAGTCTCCATCTCTGGAGAGATTCCAGCCCCGTCTGGACGCCGCCCTGTGCAATATGAGCTGGGGAGCTGCTTTGGCAGGGGGTTGGACCCCAGGAGCTCTGGGGGTCCCTTCCAACCCCTCTGATTCTGTGATTCTATGATTCTATGCACCCACGGTGAAATGTCTGAGACTCCCAAAAGAGAGGAGCTTTACAGTTCTGATGTATTGCTATTTATAGCTGATACTACTGCAGGCTGGAGCTTGTGCTGCTGGTCTGAGGTTGTCTGAGCTCAGTTCAGCAGGCAAATACCTAAATTTGCATTGGGAAGGGCTCGCATTTGCTGCAGGACAGAAGAAGTGGTGTGCCCAGAGTGGGGGATGCTCCTGTCTTTGCCCAAGGAGCCAGGTGGATAACGCATGCACTGCATTCAGCTAACGCCTGAGGGGTCTTAATCCCATCTGCTCTGAACTGGCAAAGCTGTCCCCCATCAGCAGAAACTCTCTGCTGTGAATATTTTAATCCAGCTTCACTACACACCATCAGGGCGTTTTTCTTCCCAGTGACTTTGTTGTATGGTATCTTTTCAAGAAAACCATAGGGGAAAGGTTGTAATCAGACTGTACTGACTGTAATTATGGTTATTTATTGGCTACAGTAGCACGCAGTTCATAAATAAAGGTCTGCAGAGACTTTAGACAGCTACTAGAGTCTGGGGTACTTCTGTCCAGCCTTGTGTGCCACCAGTACCTTGTGTGCTCTGGAGTCCTCCAGGCCCAGGACAATATTCTTCCTGAACCCCAATTGCATGTCTTAATTAATACAAGGAGCCCAACAAGGCCCCATCTGCACAGCACCAGACTTCTCACCAAATGTTGAGTCAATTAAGATGTAGTAAACTCCCATTCTATCCCATGACAGCAATAAAAGAGGACATACTGCCCATGGAGCAAGGAACTGTTGGCGTTGAGAGTCTGGTTAGAGATGTTAATGTGATGTGCTCCCTCTGGCTGGGATGTAATACTAAAAATCTCAAACCCAACAACTTCATGTACCTTATTCAGCAGACAGGGTAACAGATTGTTGGAATAACAAATTGCAGGAATACTGCGCTGCCATCCAGAGAGACCTGGCCAGGCTGGAGAGCTGGGCAGGGAGAGACCAGATGGGGTTCAACAAGAGCAAGGGGAGAGTCTGGCACCTGGGGAGGAATAACTGCTGGAATCAGGACAGGCTGGGGGGGACCTGCTGGAGAGGAGCTCTGGGGAGAAGGACCTGGGGGTGCTGGTGGGGGACAGGGTGGCCATGAGCCAGCAGTGTGCACTGGGGGCTGAGAGAGACAATGGGATCCTGGGGGCATCAAGAGGAGTGTGGGCAGCAGGTCACAGGAGGGGATCCTCCCCCTCTGCTCTGCCCTGGTCAGGCCCCACCTGGAGTGTTGTGTCCAGTGCTGGGCTCCCTGGGATCAAACAGACAGGGATCTCCTGGAGAGAGGCCAGAGGAGGCTGAGGAGATGCTGAAGGGCCTGGAGCATCTCCCCTGTGAGGAAAGGCTGGGTGAGCTGGGGCTGTTCAGCCTGGAGAGAAGACGACTCAGGAGGGACCTTATTAATGTCTATCAATATCTGAAGGATGGGATGCAGGGGGAATGGCCAGCCCCTTCTCAGTGTCTGTGGGGACAGGACAAGGGGCAATGGCTGCAAGTCAGAGCAGAGGAAGTTCCACAGCAACCTGGGGCAGAACTTTTCCCCAGTGAGGGTGAGGGAGCCCTGGGCCAGGCTGCCCAGGGGGTGTGGAGTCTCCTTCTCTGGAGAGATTCCAGCCCCGTCTGGACGCCGCCCTGTGCAATATGAGCTGGGGAGCTGCTTTGGCAGGGGGTTGGACCCCAGGAGCTCTGGGGGGCCCTTCCAACCCCTGGGATTCTGTGATTCTATGATTCTATGAATAGCTCACCAAAAAGCTTCATCATCAATCACAGCCTTTAAACCAAGACTTGAAGCCTTCCAGGAAAGAAGTTCCACGAGATGAGCCACAAGTGAGCAGGGTGGCAAAGGTTCCCTCACATGTCAGAAAATAATTCCCTTAATTGCAGGAAGCACTGCATGAAATCACCTAATCTACATTATGCTGAGTTAATTCAACCCAGTCATTCCTTCTGGCCTCAGAAAAAGTGATCTACTGGCTTCCTTCTACCTTTGGGTAGCATGTTGAGTGATCAGCCAGAGTGACTGTGCGTGGAACAGGCCTGGGGATCCCACTGGAGTTCAGCTGAAGGCAGACACATCGTGCTAGACAGATGGGAAATTGGGCTCAGCATCCAAACTCTCTTCCCCAGCTCATCCTGGATGCCTGTGCTTTCATGTAGCCCCCAAAAGACACCCCGTGCTTGACCATGGGACGCACAGGGGGACATGGGACTGGCTGCAGCAAGATGTGCCCCCAAATCCCTTTCCAAGCCCCTAAGGCCAGAGGGATGGCGCTGGCTGGAGGGAAGCAGCTGCCTCTCCTCTGGTTTTGGTGGCCATTGCCCAGCCCTCAGCCTCCCTGCCGGAGCACAAAGGGTCCCACGGGTCAGGCTCAGCTGTGCTCAGACCCCAGCAGGCTCCTGCCCCTCTGCCCCATGCTCTGCGGAGCCGCAGGCACTGCCGCTCATCACTGAGGCCCTAATTAGCTCAGGGATTTAGGCAGCGATGGGGTTTGGCAAAGGCAGGGGCAGCATCATTAAAGAAACCAGCAGGGAGCAGCCAGGACTGATGAATCCCCCCCTGGTTCATCCCCTGCAAGGGCAGCCCCCCCCCTTCTCAAGAGCCATCGGTAAATGTCCCCACACATGATATAAATCAAGGAGAAAAACATCCTGGTGTGGATCCTTCTAGAAACACAAGCAGAGCCCCGTGGAGAGAGCAGGCTGGGAAGGGATGAGGGGTGCTGTGAGCCATCACTTGTGCCCACTGTGAGGTACCGTGTCCCTCAAGGAATGCCTGTACCAGTGGATTTATGTCTCAACATTGCTGAAATATTGATGACTGCTATTTGTGAGGAAGGGGACTTGCAAGTAAGATGCTTGTAAAGGGTTAAGGAAGACTTGCTAACAGGATGGTTTGAAGTGCCATAGAGGTGACCTCACATAAACATTGCCTCACTTGAATGACTCTGCCTCACTGATAAAGAAGAAATATCAACTGAGACCTAAGTTTGAGTCTAACACCATATTTTGAGGAAATTACACACTCAAGGACTATGTGCTCTGTGAAAATAAAATTACTTCTTTGATGACTTCCAGACCCCCCCCAAACTACAAGTTTGGTCTCAGCAGATTTTGTATACTTTCAGAGACAAGGGGGAGCTCGAACTGGCTGCAATGAAATACTTGGCCTGCATTTAGGACCAAATACAAGACAAGCAAGGAATTCATTGAACAGTTAAGGAGTTCATCACACCTTATGTTTAGGGTTATTGAAGTGGATTTTCCATACTCAGCCTGAGATGAGGGCAATGGTCTCTTCAGCCAGGGGACAGGAGATGGGACAAGGGGCAATGGGCTCAAGCTGCCCCAGGGCAGGGTCAGAGCAGATGGGAGGGACAAGTTCCTCCCTGAAAGAGTTGTGGGGCTGTGGCACAGGCTGCCCAGGGAGGGGCTGAGTCCCCACCCCTGGGTGTGTTCAAAGAAAGGGCAGATAAGGTACTGAGGGATCTGGTTTAGCTTAGGATGGGATTGGTTGGACTTGATGATCTTAAAGGTCTTTCCACCCTTGTGATTCTGCATTAAGAAAACCATGAGACTAATGACCATGAATGTCCTACTTTGCAATCGCTCCCCTTCTAACCGGGCTGATGGAAGAGCTCTGCAGAGGCAGTTCCCAGAGGTCCTACAGACACTCCAGAGCACAGGGGAACAGAGCACACTGGCACTGCCAGGCAGAAGGCTGCCCACAAGCATCCCTGAGCACCTCATGCTGCGACCCAGAGGGATTTCGGAGCAGGTTGCAAGGAAAAGAACTGCAGCAAATTGGGTGTAAATCTCTGCCTGGACAGGTGTGTACAACCCATTGCTCAAGGTCAGGGAGTATCTCCTCGAAAGCAGGGAGCAGAGTGTGGGAGCATGAGGCCAGCCAGCAGCTCTGGAAGCTGGATAAACTGGATTGCTCATCCCCTGCATTGCTAACCTCAGATCGGGCTGGACAGTAACAAAACCAGCACCCTCAGCTTGCCAAAGCACAGGGCCAGCCTCTCTCACTGGGCTGGAGAGGGACCCATGTTTCCATTTGGTTTCTCCACAGGGCTTTCTTCAATTTCTTGCTGCCACAGGATCGCAACAGTGACAATGAATCTAATTACCCACTCCCTGTGCCACAGGAAGAGTTGAACTATAAGGGATCCCACCCCAGTTTGCATCCATACCTTAAAAGAAAGGCTTTTCTGATGACCTCAGCCTCACATCATCAGGTCTGCTAAACCAGCTTTCATGTTCCCTGCTCTGGTTGTATTTCTCTTCCAGGCATTAGCCCCTCGTTCCTCAAGATGAGCAGAGTTTCAGCAGCTGTCGGGGCAGACAGCAGGCCTGCTAGCAGCCTAGCTCTCTTCTCCCAAGATTTAGGCCCTGACAATGTTCTTCTGTTCCCATGAGAAAGGAGAAGTTACTCACGCTGAGAGGATCTTAATAATCACATTCTCAAAACACAGCAGCCTTGTTGATAGGGGTACAGGCTGCCCTAAACCAAGCAGCAGTGATGGGAAGGGATTTGGGAGTAACGGAACATGTTAAGAACCAGCCATAATAAGATGGTCAAAACCAGCAGGTGTGGGGATGCCTTTAGGTATTAAAGGTAAACTAACACTATTTTGCTATAAGGTTTATCAGAACTTGTTATAATTACTGACCAATCAATACGGTGTGAACAGTGTGTGTAACCAATTAGCAGTTGTTTAGCTTGCCACGTTTGCAGTAATAAAGGTCTAGAATCTGGGGGATTTCACCCAATAAATGGCTTCACCTCAAATTCATATCGAATTGCGTGTTCCTCTCTGCAGGTCGCTACAAGCAGCTGCCACTCCATCCCTGCAGCTCTTCCCAGCTCGGTAAAGCCGGGTCTCAGGCTGTTCATAGAAGCAGCAGGGAGAGCAAAGAGAGAAATCCTGCCATTGCACAATTGGCTGGAGAATGCTGTGAAAGGTGCCTCATGCTTGGGCAGGGAGGATGGCCCCAAAGCTACATCATGGCCTGTGGGTGTTTGGGTTTAGGCAGAAATAGGAAGCCGTAAAGGAAAGAAGAAGAGCTGGTACTCCCCCATCCTGAGGGGTCAGCAGCCAGGGCCTCACTGACACCAGCCCTCGGGGCCAGGAGCAGGACCAGCCCATGGCCAGCAAGGTCCCTGGGCTGGTCTCTGTGCCAGCACATCTGCACAGAGGGGAGTCCTTATGGACAACTTCCCCACCTGTGAGGAGAAAAGGGATCCCAGTGTCTGTGGGTAAGCACAGAGGAGCACCCAAGACTTCCAGAACTCCTGGAGAGCAGATGCAGCCCGTACAGGCCCCTTCCAGGAAGAGAGAAACACCTCCTGGCTCAGGGAGGAGGCCGCAAGCGATGCAAACACAGCCAGTGGCTCCCTGTGTGTCTTTGGGCTGGGGAAAATAGCACCCCAAAACAGAAAGGGCTGCAGCACAGGGGGGAACTCTGCAGTGCAGAGTCCTCCAAGTGCAGTGAGCAGGGACAGATGTAAAGCCAGTGAGAACAAGCCATTGCACAGGCCAGAGACACGTGGCCACCACCACGTCACTGTCAGCTCAGGAGACCTTACAACTCCTCACCACGTGTGTCCTTCCAGGAGCTGCATAAGCTCACTGCAGGAGAAAGCTGCTGCAGAGCAGCCAAGAGACCTGGCTAGAGTGTCAGCAAAACCAAGGTGATGATGCAGTGAAAGCCTGAAGGGCAGAGCAGGAACAGACAGAGGCTGGCAAGTGAGAGGAGCAGCACAAGAACTGTCTGCTGATGGGCAGGGCCTGGAAATCACACAACAAAGCAAACTGACCACAGGTGAGGATCACCTCAGTGAGCTCATGATTGGGAAAAACTGGGATGAGGCTCAGAGAAAGCACCACATGCTAAGGAAGAGAGACTGAAAAGCGTTGCAGAGCCAGAGGGAACAGCTGAGCACATAAGAAACTTCAGTATGGTGGAGCTGAGTCAGAGGAAACTGATGAGGAGCAGAAGCAAGAAAGTCTTGGTACAACTGGATCACCATCCAGGAGCTCCCAATGCACAGGGCCAGGTCACCAGATGGAACAGTGACACAGTCCCTTGCTGTCCCCCACAGCTCTGTAACAACCCTCCTGTCCCCTCCCAGAGAGACACCCTGGCATCCTCCCACCAGCCTCTTTACTCACTGCAGATGAATTGCCCACGACTCCCCCCTTCTGCTGTCCATTGTGCCCCTTAAAGTCTCCCCCCCAGAAAGAGGGAACTCAGGAGAACTACAGGCTGGGAATTCAAGCCTGATACAGCCTTGCTTCTCCTCTCCAACACACCGCAACAACCAGGGGCCACAGATCCTTGTCCTGCTATGCTGATCACCGACTTCACTGTCCAGGAAGATCTGACATAGAATCACAGAATCCCAGGGGTTGGAAGGGTCCCCCAGAGCTCCTGGGGTCCAAGCCCCTGCCAAAGCAGCTCCCCAGCTCATATTGCACAGGGCGGCGTCCAGACGGGGCTGGAATCTCTCCAGAGATGGAGACTCCACACCCCCTGGGCAGCCTGGCCCAGGGCTCCCTCACCCTCACTGGGGAAAAGTTCTGCCCCAGGTTGGGGGGGAACTTCCTCTGCTCTGACTTGCAGCCATTGCCCCTTGTCCTGTCCCCACAGACACTGAGAAGGGGCTGGCCATTCCCCTGCATCCCATCCTTCAGATATTGATAGACATTAATAAGGTCCCCCCTGAGTCTGCTTCTCTCCAGGCTAAACAGCCCCAGCTCACTCAGCCTTTCCTCACAGGGGAGATGCTCCAGGCCCTTCAGCATCTTTGTAGCTCTTCTCTGATGCTACTTTTCAGCCTGCTGGGTTTTTTTATGTAGGATTCTCTGCAAACAAGGTATTTACTTCTATAAGCATCTCTCTCTATTAAAGCTTTTTTGTTGTTCTGGTAAGAAGAAAGAATAAATAAAAGTATACTTCAATCTTTAGTGGAATCATGTCACTCTTTTCCCCAGAACTGGGTGTGCTACACATCCCTGCACTTCAGTTCACAGAAGGAAAAGCAAAAGGAATCAGACTGAGTAAATACAGCTGTTTGCTGTAAAATAAGAGGCAGAGTAGAAAGAGAAGGCGGCTCTTAATAAGTCCCTCTGTGGATTCTGGTACCAAGGGGGAAAACAATCCTCCCTGCTGAGTTGCTGCATGTTTTATACTTATTAATCACCAGGAAAAGTGAAAGATCCACAAGCCCACTGAACTCTTCCCTTCCTCCCTCTTTAAAGATTTCAGGCATGAGCTCAGCTCTGACTCAGGATGAAAGACACCCTGTTTTGTTCCTAAGCAGCAGCGCTCAGATTGAAGATTCACTTGTGCTACCCAATGCTCCCTGCTTGGCTGTTCTACACTACAAAGGGAAGAGAGCAAGCTCCAAGCTGTCCTTTGAAGATCCTTTATCCAGGCTCTTGTGCACAGAGAGAAATCTCTCTGGAGGAAGCAGGCAGTGGTGGTCCACCCCTCGTCCCTGCAGCTGATGAGACCAGGCTGCTTGGATGCGATGGGAAGGGCTGGGTTTGTAAGCCCACCTTGAGAGCATCCTCACATCTTTGTAGCTCTTGCTGGAGAAACACTGTTCACCCACCAGTGACCTGAGTAAGGTCACATCACCAGAGTTCTGGGCAAAGCAGAAGAAATTTGGGAAGATAAGACAGGAATCAGTGATCAGTTAAATAACAAAACCCCAACAAACCCAAACACTTAGAGGTACAACAAAGGGCAGCTAGAGGAGCGTGGCAAGGAGGTCAGCAGCAAGCAATGGGCAGTTTGTGGCTCAGTGTTCCCTAACTCCTGTCTGGACCAGTCCAGACCATCCTTTGACACAAGGTGAGAAAAATGCTGGGAAATGTTGCTTTTGCAAGCTGAAATGGGTTGTTGTATTTTTTTACGCTGACTTGTGAAGTGGAGGACTAAGAGGGAGTACTGTTAATATAGTTTTGCTGTTAGTTGTGTTATGGCAAAATCCCTCTCTCAAATAAGGGTTAAAATGTGACTGAAGGAAATAAAGCTCAACCCTCAGGCTTGGACAGTGCTGATTCATACTGGGCCATGTGGGGTCTCGATACCATCTAAGCAGAGGCTACAAAATTAACATGCCCAATCTGAAACCTGTATCTGAGCTTTGACTTCCTTCAGCCCTTAGGCCCATGTCAATTGCTGGGGAAAAGTTAAGATCACAAGAAGTACTTGCCAGTAAGCAGT
>VZTU01014564.1:0-13377 GCA_013400835.1 Zapornia atra | reverse complement strand
GGGGTTTTTTTAATTTATTTTATTTTCTCCAATTTACACGTATAAAAATTTAGTTTCTTTTTAAAAAGTTTATTTTTTTAAATAACCTTCTCTAAAAGGTAGTGATGATAATTGTGCCCTCTTATAAACTTAATATGATTAATTTTTATGTATAAGAAAATTCCATGCAAAACTGGGTAACACACCGAGTGGAAAAATACAAGAACTACAGAATTCAGAACACCACAAGNCAGAATTCAGAACACCACCAGCAAGATCACAGACTAGTGAAAATAGGTGCAGTTCGGTTCCATGGAACTCATTTGAGCTGTATCAGTTCATACCTTTGTTCCTTTTTGTTTAAACCTTTGCTTTAAGAAGTGTCAATTAAATTAGTCATAGAAACAAATAAATAAAAAACCACCACACACACACAGAGTACATTGTCTTCATAACTTTAGAATGCTACCTTTTGGTTTTCTGACAGGAGATAATTTGAGTAAGTCAGGGGTACTTTCCTTTTCTCTTACAATACTGCAAATCTCTCTTTAGGCATAAAGTATATTAAAGTGAAGTAGAATATAATTTTTATATGCTTATTTACTTAAGCTCACTTTCTAAAGCCTGAAATGAGGCCTATCAGAATAATATCAAAATAACTGATTTAAGTATCTTACTAAATTTGCCTTGTAAAGTATTTAAATGTATAAAATTTACATGAAGCTATGTGTAATACATGGTTTATATTATTATAATTTACCAGAACTGCCATACTCCAAGTAAAAAATCAAATGGGAGTTATCAAATTTACGTGACTTTCTGCTATTTTCTAATGAGGTAAACAATATCACATCTATTAAAAAGACACAGCCAAGCCACAAGACACATAGATGTTTCAGTAAGTTAGTATAGGTGCAGTGTAAATTGCATGTGAATTCAAATGAGGAAAGGACAAAATCCCTGTGTATATGAAAGATACAAAGAAAACTTCTACACCCCACCCCGACTGTAAAACAAGAAAAATATTTTGCAGAGCATTTGCTATTTTCAGTTGCATAAATTCACTTTTTTTTCAACACACAAAATCTTTTTCAGCATATTTTCTCACAGCCAACACTGAAAGTGAACAGAAGTTCAAAACAGCACTTGTCAGGGCTTGATGCTTTAATCACTACATATGTTATGTCTGCTTGTTTCACAGAACTGTAAAGTAGCAGTAGAGAGTTGTGTTGCCCAGGAAAGGCATTGAACCCACATCCAGCTGATGTAAATGCAAATGATTGTTGAAAACATTCTGGCTTATGCAGACAGAGGATCTGCTCTTCAATATTTTGTGATTTGTGTATGGAAAAATGCAGAAATATACTCAAATAGAACCACATCACAGTAATGTCCTTTATTTATAATTTTCCTACGCTTCTGGGGGGTGGTATGGATAAGAACAAATTTTAAAAAAAATCTAAGCACACATATATATTGCTGTGAAACTTGAAAAATCTGTAAGTTAAGATTTAAATGTAAACACATTTTTCTCATTCTGTATGCCTTGAAATTTCAAGAAATCTTTTTAGAAAAGTATATTGGGTCTTTCAGAAACTGCCAACTCTGTTGTCCAGGAAACTGTAATGCCAAAATAATGCACATCTGACTGAGTTAGATTTGTAATTTATGAGATAGATTTTTGTGGGTTTTATTCACATATGTCCAAACTTTACAGAAAAGGTTCAGTTAAACATTTTTAAAGTTGTTTTTATTGGGATCTTGATGAGATTTCACCACTAGTAAAAAGCTGAATGTCTAATCTGTGAAAATACAGTGTGCATTAGTATTGACAGTTTTCAAAGTCTATTTTACCCCAAGTATTTACACATTAATGCCTTGTTAAGATATATACAATATTGTCCAAATTCTACTTTGTCAAGACAGTATGTCATATTGAATCTAAAGCAAATAACTCAATGCCAGGGAGACAAATGGAAAGCGAAAAAAGCAAAAAGGAGAAGGAAGAGAAAGAAAAAATCAATGCACAGAATCTGAGGAGGGAAGGAGGGAGGAAGGGAGGGAGGGAAGGCAGGAAGGCAGGCAGGAAGGAAGGAAGGAAGGAAGGAAAATATGTAGCATAGTCTAAAGTTGGTAACAGTGTATTCTTGTATGGACCCAGGAAAAAATTCAGGAAATATTTATAACCTGTGAGAAAACTATTTTGAGATTTCTGTTTTGTCTACAGGTAAATTGAAGTAGGAAAATTCTGCCAAAAGCCTGTAAGTTCTATTGGAATATTTCATAACTGTGTATATTCTACCCCAGATATTCAGAGCTAAGCCTACTTAATAGACAGAAAATGGAAACTCTGATCTTGTCTCCTTTGAAGACACCCATCTCTACCTGAGATACTGAGAAATGTACTTACAATATATGAAATAAAACAAAGACAGTTTTGTATTTTAATGAGGTCACTGTCTTTTTTTTTTCAAGTAGTGGTTATATGACATTTTAGGCACATGTGAGAAAAAATTAAAAGATGTTTATAGATCATTGTTTACATGGCAACTACTCTAAAATGATGTAGTCTTATGACAGTAGCAATGTCTTTTTATCTTACTGTAACAGTGGAGTATCTAATTCAGTGAGCAGTATAGAAAAGCTTTTCAATACTGCACAGCCTACATGCTGTGTACTGTTTAATCTGAACCTCAACAAATCGATAAAATTAATGAAGTGTAGCTATGTAAGAAACACTTCAAACATTATCAACTCTTTGAGATACTTATGTAGGTGATCAAATCAAACACCAAGCTACTACTTGAGAAAACTTAAGTGATACTGGTTTTAGAGAAACTTTTTTGCAGACACTCACTTGGATTTTATTTTGTTTCTTTTCCATTGGATGCAAAAAGGTACAACTTGCATGAATTTGCTTAGGCAGGAGATTTGACAAAAATAATTAACAAATGAAATATTACTTCATGATGCTTGAGGGAACCTTAACAATTATAAGGAACCATAATTGTCTTAACAGTCTGAGGAAAATAAATGTACATAAGTCCATGGGACCTGATGAGATGCATCACAGAGTCCCAAAGGAATTGGCTGACTTAGTTGACAAGCCACTCTCCATAATACTTGATAACTCATGGCAGAAAGGTGTAGTCCCTACTGACTGGAAATGAGGATATATTACAGCCATTATTAAAAACAGTAGGAAGGAGGACCCTGGGAACTACTGACATGTCAGACTCACCTCTGTGTCTGGGAAGATCATGGAATAGATCCTCCTAGAAACTGTGCTGAGGCACATGGAGGACAGGTAGGTAATTTGAGACAGCCAACAGGCTTTACTAGGGGCATGTCCTGCCTTATCAATCTAGTGACTTTCTACAGTGGAGTAACTGCAGTAACTGGACAAGGGAAGAGCTACAGATGTCATCTATCTGGATTTCTGCAAGGTCTTTGACATCGTATCTCACAACATCTTTCTCTCTAAGTTGGAGAGATATGGGCTTGATGGGTAGGCTGTTCAGTGGATGAGGAATTGGCTGGATGGTCACATCCGGAGGGTGGTGCTCAATGGCTCCAAGTCCAGATGGAAGATGGTGACAAGCGAAGTTCCTCAGGGGTCTGTACTGGGACAGATGTTGTTTAATATCTTTATAAATGATATTGACAGTGGGATTGAGTGCACCCTCAGTAAATTTTGAGTGTGCCAGAGGGATGGGATGCCATTCATAAGGACTTGGACAGGCTGGAGAAGTGGACCTCATGAGATTCAACAAACCCAAGTGCAGGGTTCTGCACTTAGGCTGCGGAAATCTCTATTAGCCATACAAATTAGGAGATGATGTACTGGAAAGCAGCCCTGAGGAAAAGGACTTGGTGGTACTTGTGGATGAGAAACTAGGTAAGAGCCACCAATGTGCATCTGCAGCCCAGAAGGTCAACCGCAACCTGGGCTACATCAAAAAAAGTGTGGCCAGCAGATCGGGAGAGGTGATTCTGCCCCTCTACTCTACTCTGGTGAGACTTCACCTGGACTACTGTGTCCAGCTTTGAAGCCCTCAACACAAGAAGGACATGGACCTGTTGGAGTGCATAAAAGGGCTGTGAAGGCAGGCTGAGAGAGTTGGGCTTGTTAAGCTTGGAGAAGAGAAAGCCCTAAGGGGACCTTATAGTGACCTTCCAATACCTGAAAGGTGCCTATAGGAAAACTGGGGAAGAACTGTTCATGACGACATGTAGCAATAGGATGAGGGGTAATGGTTTTGAACTCGAAAAGCGTAGATTTAGGTTGGATATTAGAAAAAAGTTCTTCAGTATGAGGGTGGCAGGTCACTGGAACAGGTGTCCCAAAGAGGTAGTGGAGGCCCTATCCCTGGAGATATTCAAGGTCAGGCTTGATGGAGCTCTGAGCGACCTGATCTAGTGAACATATTCTTGCTTACTGCAGGGGTGTTGGACTAGATGACCTTTAAAGGTCCCTTCCAAACTTATACATTCAATAATTCTATGACTCCATGATTCTATGGAAAACGTTTGTGTCATTCTGCCAACAAAAGTGCTCTTAATAAAACCTGAAAGTATAATCTTCCCGTAGAACAGTCTTTTATGTTATACATAGTTCTCTCTCATAGCATTCTGGGGTTCAGACGATCCATTGTGCTCAGGAAACCTTTTACTCTTAGTAAACATAATAATTTTAATGACCTCTCTGATATTAATGTAGGTATGAATAAAAATACTGTTTTTCCTGTCTCACTTTTGAGAAAGAAACCTATATTAAAACCAAACAATTCAGCCTCCTTCTTCCTATATAGAACTATGCTATGATTTAAATACATTCAGGTAAGTTATAAAATATATGTTAAAATATGTGTTTAAAGTAGACTCCACATATTTCCTGCCCATGGCACAATAATTTTGCCAATTTCATCCAAATCTTTATGAAAAGGTCTATTTGCTATTCTGTTCAGCTAACAACAAGCACAGACTCAGAGAGGGGAGGGAGAGCAGGTCATCTGACCACACTCTTCATTAGCAATATCCAACATAGCAGCACATGCCTCAAGCCATAAGAAATGCACATCTCTCCAACCAAGACCGTGGCAATTCTGACTAAATTGGTAGGATAATTTATGTAAAAAGTACATTTAATTGTGGGCTTGTCTACCTCCCCTAGCTTTAGAGATTTTCTATTTGAACAAGTTTCAGCCAGTAGAAGTTTGATCAACAAGCCATCAGTGTCATATAGTACAGTATCAAAGATGTCATTACTTTTTTCAGCTGATTGCAAAATATGACATTTATACTATCTTCTTGCTGCAGTTTGACAAATTAAATTATAACTGCCAACTCTACAAAATGGAGACAGAAAACACATTGCAGGGGTAACTTGTTTATACTCAGACACCATCAGCTGTTTAAAAGAGGCAGATGGGTTTACCCTTCTCGAGCAAGAAAGTCTTCACAGAAGAAAATCTGGTTTGCTATCTATCTATCTGCTTCATGCAAGGAGCACAGCTGCAAAACAGCACTGTAATCAAGACGATGAGAAGTACCAACACAGATTTCTGTAAAACCCCAGGGGTGGGGAAGCACGCTTTGTAAAGCTCTGTAAAATGTAAATTACCTTCAGGCATAAAATGTATTGGATCTCAATTAACATGTACAGAATAATCAGGGAAAAAAAAAAAAAAGAAGAAAAAAAAAGGAAAAAATAAATGGAAAATATGTTGAGATTGCCCTAGTATATTTGGGTATCAGAACATGTCTTTTGGGAATATAAAAAGTTATGAATATGAACTTAAGTGCCAATAATAATTGAAAAAGTAATTGGAAACAAATATAATTTGGCACCTACTGATAGTATTTTAGCCAGCATTGCAAGAATTAAAGAAACCCCTAAAGATTCATCAGGATGTATTTCTACTAACCTCATGAATACTAAATTCCTGGTGCTGCAGCAGTATGAAAATAGAGGAAAATAGATTTTTTCCAATTCATCTTGTGGAACATGTTTTTGTACACAGGATACATAAGCGGTATAGAATTAGAGAATTAAATTTCTTTTCCTTTTTAATAGACAAGTATACCTGGAATAGGCGTTGTACGTATTCAGAAAATATTATTTGAACGGGTTTCCAAACTGATTAGCTCTTTTAAAAAAAACAACAAAAGACTATAGTTCTCTACTAAGACAAATTTACCACATACAGGACCCGAACCTTGCAATCCTAAAGGTGGAACATGCCAGACTGAATCCGTTCAATCTCCTTACTGAGCTCTCAGCTGAGCAAGTAGTCTTATTGAAGTCAATCGGTTTATTTAAGTTATAAAGTATTCAACAGTGGGAATAAAATTTCCCAATGTATGTCTGTTATTTCTGGCTCAGTGGTGTCTGTAACCCCTTGGACTGTTTGTATGACTTTGAACATCTTTCCTGAAAGCTGATATTTAACCACACAGACATGCACACCGTTCTTTTTTTTCTTCTTGCTTTTTTCTTCTTCTTTTCTGAAGCACTGATCTCAGAGGGTGCAGCTTGAGATAAGTTCTGCAAAGGACTGTGGGAGATACATGAGATCAGAGAAAGTACTGATACGGCGAGTGTTACTAAGACTGCAGTAAAAGACACTTCTCTAAACCAATCTCTGAACAGTTACTTCAAAGTAGGACTGCTGTACTGTTGATCTGCTGCTACTAGAAATTAATAAATAAATGAAGTAAAACCAAACTTAATTCAAGCTGTTACAAAATGAGAATTAAAGGTCAGAACCTGACATGGTAGCTGCATAAGACATCCTTATTTAATGCTAGCCCTGTCTGAAGAGAGCAGAACTATACCGTTTCCTCAGAAAGAAGACTGAACAACCCTTGCTGCCTGAGTGGGAGCTCTAACCATGAGAATATCACATTAAGCAGAAAAACAGGAAACCTGGAGCCAAGTGCTAACTGATACAGACTAAGAGCTGATGAATGTGACCTTGGGTCTGTGGAAGACCAGTGCCTTTTCAACTTGGCTGTGGGAAGCCGGACCACATACCCTGGGGAAGCCC
Source organism: Zapornia atra (assembly GCA_013400835.1). NCBI lineage: Eukaryota > Metazoa > Chordata > Aves > Gruiformes > Rallidae > Zapornia > Zapornia atra. Next base: position 6,349 of record VZTU01014564.1, on the reverse strand, counting down.
AAGAAGCACTAGAAAGCTGTGCTTAGGCAACTAAAGTGCAAAGAATTAGAAAACACCTTTGGGATTACAAGTAGAAAAGAAAGGTAGAGTGCAAACTTTAAAACATAACGTTAGAATGCTTGCCACAAATACATAACATAGAGACTATCAAGTGTAAGTGTCCAGCTTGGTATAGTGATAGTTATCTTGGTTATCAAGGGTTCTTATTTAGTTAATGGAGAGGAGTCGAGTATCCGACTTTGTCTTTGAAATCTACATTTGCCTTCTGAGCTCCCCTACAAGCTCCTTCAAGATGACAAGGAAGCCAATAGCACTGGGGACAAAAACCTGTCTGAAACTCATCGCAGTCACCTTTGGTTACCTGGCATTAAAACACTGTCCTGGTTTCATCTAGGCCAGAGTTAATTTTCACAATGGGTCAGTATAGATGAGCTGAGTGAGCCAAGGGTGTTTTCCCTACCTTTTGATGTCATGCTCCTCATAAAAGGGAGCTGGGCAGGGAGGGATGGATCCATGCAGCTCCAGGACTGTATGAGTGTGGACCAGAGTGTCCTGAGAGTAAGTGCTTTGTGTTATCACTGTTCATGTATTCTGTCATGGGTTCTGTTGTTGCTCCCCTCTCCCTGTGCTCTGTCAGTAATTGTCCTTATCCCAACTGCAGGGGCTTTAGTCCATTTCTTCTCCCCAGGGGATGGGTGAGAGAGCAGCACATGGTGCTTAGCTGCTGCCTGGGGCTGAACCATGACAAACAGATTTAGCTGCAGCAGGTAACATCTGGGAAAGAAGAAAAAAAACCAAAACACAGAAGAATATTCCAGTTATACTTTGGAAATAGCTCAAATTTTCATGGAGGAGGTAGGTCTGAGGAGATCGTCAGCTGGAAGGTTAAATTCTGATACTTTTGTGTGGAAATGTGCATGCAGCAAGTTGAAAACATATTTGTGCTAAAATTACAATAAACCGAAGCTAATGGATGTTGTTCTGAGACCTTACAGGTTTGAAAGAAGTTAAATAAATGGGTATGTGCCTTGTGACATTTTCTTCTTTGTCACGCATTTATGTATTTTTGTGAGAGAAAGAAGAAAAAGAAAAAGAAAAAAAAGGGTGGGGGGAAGAATTAGTGAAAAGAGTTTTTACATGAAGAAAGATTTTTAAGAAGGTAATCTGCCTTATTTTCTGAGAACATTAGTTTCTTTGTGATTTCACAGGAATGAAAAAAGGTAGAGAAGTCCAATTCCCATACTTCTGAAATGGACAGACTAAAAAAAGATGTTTTTCTCCATTCCAGGACACTGCACTAAATTCCTTTGAATTGGTCTCGTCAGGCAGTTTGTAAACATGGTGCTGCTATGAAAGGTCACAGGCTATGTGTTAAGCTCATAACACAAATGTTGGAACTTTCACTTTGAACTCATCTTGGCCTGTCTGGATAATTGCTTTAGCAACAGTGATTTATCTGTTGACCAGGTGAGTATTGGCTTTGCAAGTGCTCACTCAGCTTTCTTTTGGCACATGACCTAGATAAAAATATTTTGTCATTTTGTGTGTGTGTGTGTGTGTAATACACAAAACTCTCTCATGAGGTACTTGCTCAGAACTGATCATATTAAAGAGGAAGGCGGACATCAGCAGGGTTAAGCAATATCAATGGAATTACAAAGAAGGAGTCATCCTCAAATGAAATAACAGAGGAACAGTGGTCATGTGTAACACAGGGAGACAGTGGAAAGGCATCAGCAGCCATCAGAGGAGGTCTGTCCCTGCCAACAGTATCCCCAGGGCACCCTGATCCCTGCCCAGCAGTTGGCTGGCAGAAAAGAGGCAGTATGCTTGGACCTTACCTTGGTGCAGGGACACCTCCTGGGGTGCCTCTTTTCTGGCGAGTGTGTCCATGGGATTTTTGGGAGCAGCGGGAGGCAGGGGCAGACAAAGCTAGAGAGGCACCACTTCCTGCCCAAGGGGCATGAGCCCAGGGAAGCCAGGAAGGGGGTGATGGCAGCCTTAATGGCTGTGGGTGTCCACAAAAAGTGTGAAAGATGTGAGCATGTAATGATATGACTGTGTCTACATACAGTTAGAACTACTGGGCATTAGGTACAGAAGAGTGTTTAGAATTGTGCAGGAAATTATTAACAGTTTTTAAATGTCTAGGATTGTGGTTTATGTGTTTTATTGCTGATATTGATCCTGATTATATGTCTCACTGATTACTGGTTGATTGCATGTTTAATAAATCAATAAACACTTTGATCCTGACCTGACCAGTTTGTTTCTTGAACAGTTACCTACTCTGTTTCAGCTTTTGCTTAACTTTCTACAATTTTGTGGTATAATTAATAGATAGTAATAATCAACAATTATTCTGTGTAGAAGAAACTGTCTGCGACCATGGAGTGAAATGCAGAATAGGTTAGGCCTATCATGATACAGGAGAAAGGGAAAGTTACCTGAAAGTTTCCACATATGTCATTTCAATCGTATACCTAGTTTGAAATATGTGTTTGCATCTTTGTACCTAAATTAATAATTCTTTCGTAGACTATTTAGGCTTTAGTTAAACTAAAACCATGAAAAAAATCTTAGTTTGGCATATACAATACACTCCTTTTACCTGTGACAATATTTGGATATAACGAATTAGTGGGAATCTGATCAATTTATTCTCTAAATTTGGTGCAACAACTTGGTGGCAGCTCAAAGACTAGGTAGTAACCAGCAACAGAAAAAAGACTGCAGTTTTGATCCAGAGTTTTAAAATTATTTATTTTTCACTTAAGTTCAGTCCTATTCCTTTTTTTTTTTTTTTTACTCATCATTATTTCTTTTTTACATTCAAAGTCTTTTTTTCTTTATTTATCTAGAGCTAGTCAAGTAGTCCTGGATTCTAACCCTTCTAACCTTTTATAAATATTCTCTATTTATCCTTGGTTCATCCTTAGAAAACAGAAGATAACCACTACACCTTTTTTAAGGAAACTTTAAGTTGACCAAATATTTATTTTTCTTTTGGTTTAGATACTGTTGCTACTGTAAATTGCTAATTAATTACTTCAAAATGCAGGACATTTAAAGAAATTAATATATTTTTAAGCCATTAGGATCAAATAAAATACCTTGGCTATCTTAGGGTGCACCCATGTTACTAAAATAAAAGGGACCAATACCGCTTGGTGGTGGTAGGAGCTCAGGTCCATTACAACGTAATTCTCTTACTCTGTGAAGCACTGTTGAAAAGAGGGCTGAATCTAATGGGGACTCTTGGCATGGCTGTGATTGTGTCTGATTATCAGGAATAGTTACTGGACAATGCTAACTTCAAAATTCTCCAGGAAGCGTTTGGAGGAATTTTAACTGGCCAGCATGTTGGGGAACATCTTCATCATTTAACAGTAGAAATCAATGAGTTCCTGTTTAATTTATTAGTACATATGTATATCTAAGTACTTTACGTGATAAATGTAATTTCCCTGTGAGTGTACTTCAAATTCCCATAAATGGGAGACTAATGGGAGAAGCTGATACCCATGTATATGTTGGAATTAACAGTCAGTCTCAGAAGTGGAATAGTAAATTTTATTTAAAAAGAAAACCAAAACAAACAAACTTATATCCAAAACCAACTTCTGATAGATGTTTCCATGGATCCTATGAGAGTTTTGGATGTTTTGATGTGTTGAAAAACAATCATGGGCAGGTATTTGAGTGAAAACTATGAGAGTTTGGTGACTAAATACAAATAAATTATACTATTATGATATTAAATATTTGTCCCTTATATATAGATATGTCCTTATATATAGATATTTTACATTAATTATACACCAAGACTGTACACCACACTTCAGCCACTTTAGAAGGAGCTTTCTGGAGGCATCAACTGAAGTCCAACAGATTACTGCAAATAGATGTGAAAATTTATAAATCTTCACTGATCTACCATATAAGTTTGTACTATACACCACATGGTTCAATGTGTGCATGCATCACTTGACCCATGGTTGCAAATTGAAACAGAATGGATGTTTTCAAGAATTGATAGATAATGACATATAACTTTTAAATTAATGAAAATTACTCTGAAGGTCTTCCACTGGAGAAAACCTACCATTTAAATACTAAAATATTGATTTTAGAACATCATCATAAGTGTGTAGATTGAGGGCGGAGGGGAGGATTCAAGAAAAAAAACCCAACCAAAACATGCCCCCAAAAACACGCCCCCAAAAACCCGACATAAGACTTGACTGTTCAACAGAGAAAATATATAGAAACAGGATAGAGGAATAATTTTCCTTTCTTTCTGCCCTTTGTAGAGTTGTTGATTTGCCTACATTTTATAGGATTGTCATCTAAGGGCTAGATATATTTACTTAGGTCATAAACAACTATACAGTAGTTCAGTGAAATATGTGGAGAAACTGACACAGAATTTTTCTTGACTATCAATTTGACTGCATTTCTGTGAGAGCTAATGCTAGGTGATCAGACTACTAATTCTTCAAAGAAGTTAACCTACTCCGAGCAAGTCAAATTGTATGTTAGCTTTTTTAACTTTCATGAATTATACTGGAATATGACATATTTTTTCCATATATGTGAGATTAGTATTAAACTTTCCACCTTAGAAGAATGCTTGAAACATATATCAGAATGTATTTTCAAAAAATAGCTCCTTATCTTACTAATACCACTGAATGCATGTGTATTAACATGTCTGTCTTTGTATTCCTCCCACTTCTATCACATATACCACAGAGACAAGGAAGACAGAAGAATGCTAGTTCTTGCCACTGTAATAATACAGAATTTCCATGGCTACCTCTGATTACAATTAATTTTTTAATGTCTTTTTCTGGAAATGAAGTATATTTTAAAAATAACATTAGGAAAACTGCTAATCAAATTTCACAGAGTTTGGTGCCAGTGCTAGATTTAATATTACTCAGTAGTAATTATGAATAATGCAGAAATAAACCTTAAATGGCTCTAATTAAATTAGATTCAGAACAATGCTAAAATAGTATTTGTATTTACACAACAAATAATAATTATGTTCCTCCAAAATGAAGAGTTTCTTTCAAGGCAGATGTAAAATTATTTGCTTTCCCTATTTCTACTGTGAATGTATGCTGAACAACTAGTGCAGATCACAGACACAGGACAAGATTAATAGGATAGGCAGCAGAGAAAACCTTATTTGGGGGCTGGAGTCAATGCTATCAGGTATAACCATAGAAAGCCAGAAGAGAAATAAGACTGGCAGCCTACTTCAGTCTCAACTTGTGTCACTGATGAATTTTCAGACCTGATAACATCTACTTTGTGAAGGAAACTTGGCTGCCACCGACTGCAGTCATCACCAGAAATGATACAACATGAGCTCCATGGCATTGTGAACTCACTAGTAACCCAAAAATAGATTAAGAGGTGTGTTTATAGTGCAATAATGTCTACCACAGTGTATAAATAGATCTGTAGCACAGCATGTGTAGCAAATGAATGAGTGCAGTAAAGCTTGGCTTAAAAATTTAGAATTCAATTTCTCGACATTTTAAACACTGCCATCACCACAAACTCAGATTCCCTAACAAAAGTAGAGATATATTCAGTTGAAATAGTTCCCGAAATGTCATATAATATGAATAAAAATTAATCTAGCTGGGTGGACAAAATAATTTATTATGATTCCAAATGTATTTTATAAGACTTCAAGGAAACTGAGAGGTAAATGTAGTATATCAGTTTCTGAGAAGGCTAGCTAAAAGCCATTGTACACCATTTAGTTTGAGGCTAATAAGTGCCCTGAAGCAGATCAAAAGCAAGTGCTAGCTCAGTAAGATTTTGGTAGAGCAGATGCTACAGTTTGTAAAGAACAGGTCATTAAATCCAAATGTGTTGAAGTATTGTTTTGATTACAGCTATAAATCCTGGAAATAAAGCTCAGGCAGTCAATAGGGAAGCACTTGTAAAACACACTGGGTTGAGGCAGGACAAAGATGAGAACTTTTTAAAGAAAATATGTAAACCCTTTCTGGAAAAGGTAAACCTGCATAAAAATTTACAAGGAAATCAGCTGTGTTTCCTTACACTGTAATCAGGAAAATGTTATGGTCAGTAATATCACAACATTACTGAACAACGAAATACTGGACTCGTGTTTTCTTCTGACAGAAATACTCCAGCAAGGCCCCTGATACTTGATAAGTACTGCAGACTGAAGTTAACTGCACATTAGTTAAATATTAGCACAAATACATACTGATATAAATATATTGTGGTTTCTGGGTAGATATGATTAAAAGGAAATTTTATTGGTTCCGTTCTTCATACAGTATCACAGAATCACAGA
>VZTU01014563.1:0-15458 GCA_013400835.1 Zapornia atra | reverse complement strand
AAGATGCTGTTTTGCAAAATGCAATCTGGAAGGTAGGCAACATCCATGTCACTCTGCAAGGGGAGACAACCCCAGCAACAATTTTAATAAACAGGAGTACCTAGAAAAAAATTAGAGACTGAAGCAATCAAACTGAAGTTGTGTTTCACTTTGAAACATCTAGTTTATGCTGGCAGTTCAGAAGGCAGCTTAAGCAGTAAATAATACTGAAGTGATATTAGCATGTTGTTTCCCAATAAACTTACATATGTCTGGAAGAGATCAGGCTTATCATAGAATCATAGAATGTGATGTGAACAATGTTTATGTGAAAAAGCGTTGTCAGATATGGGCATTTAGCAAATGATTATCAAATTGTCCATAAGCAACAAATCAGTCTGAATCAGACCGAATGGGGTACTTAATTAAGGTGTTATATTTTCCCCTGAAAACATTTTATTTCAAAGATCTATGCCTGATTTTTTATAGTTAAGGAAACCCCTTGCATAGATTTACTGACAATAGTATTAGTGTTCAAAATGTCATTTTCATTAACAGTATGTTTCAAACAAACTTAAGCCATAAATCATCACAATGATTAATTAGTGTACCCTGTACAGCAGCTATATATTGACGTTTTTGTTTTGTTGTTTATAATCACTATTGCTTTCAAAAAATTTATGATTAAAGGGTTAGACAAGATGTGATCAGTTTTAGAAAGCTGTCTTCCCATTTTGGCATAATGATACATAATGAAGTAAAAATAGCATGTTATTGTTTTTATATACCACGCAGTATATGAAGCACTTATGTATCCTTCACTAGCCTAAAATTTAAAAGAAATAAAAGAAAAATAGTTTTGAAGGTTATGGTACACACTACGATGTTAAAATCTCACCCCAAGTATTCCACATAGAGTAAATCAAGAGTAAGAATTTTCTTGAGAGATTTTGTGCCTATTTCTTTTTCCATCTTCCTCCGTACACATTCTAAGTTTTCCTTCTTTATACTTTGTTCTTGACTTTCTCGTTTATGTTTTCTATTTCCTTTCTTCTCCCATTTCTCCTTCCAAAATCAGTACCTTCTAGGTCAGACAGCATTCACAGCGGGGTGTTCCCTAACCCTATCATAACTCAAAACAGACCTATATTTGGCTCTGAACCTTTATCCAGTTGCTTTCTTTGTGGCACAGCTTTCTCTCAAGATTTTCTCTTCAAAGCTAATGCCTTGAAAAAATAGTTTTGTTTGGTTTCTGAAGCAATACTGAGGGATGCATCTCTATTCTTTGTACAGATGTCCAGAGGAAGCCAAGGGGCAAAAAATGGCCCCTTTCCCATCAAGAAGTTTTTACCAGATGCAGAGTTCTAGCCGCTTTGTGAGCAGGCACTGCCTGCAGTCCTTCATTCAAATTAATGAAAAATTCTCAGTTTGGGGCATGTTTTTCTTTTTTAGACTTTCCCAAAACCTTCTCTATAACCACAGGATTATAAATGCATATATTATTTCTTAGTAACGTGTGAGTAATTCATTATGTTGTAAAACTGTGAAAGAAAATTCAGAGAATTGCATTGAATCATGTTAGAAGCAAAAGCCCTAGTATGAAAAATAAAACTGGAAAAAGTCTAGGTCTTTCCCAACACATTAGGAGCTATACAGCAGAGTGTCCCCCTCTAGCAGCTCATTACATCATGTCTTAACCAGGGAAAAAAAGAAAAAAAGTAACAGACCATCAGCTGCTGTGAGTCATCTTGAGTTTTCAAGTGCCTTCTCATTCTGGGCAGCCAAACTCGATCTGATTAGGATGCTACTGCAAAAAACAAGGACAATAAATACTTTCAGAGAAGGGTTGATGCATCACCCTTCCATTTTCAGCTTCCAGGAAACCAAGAGGACCTGGTAAGTCTCCTTTATGGAAGTAAGAACAGTTGCTTTCCATGCAACTACAAAGTCTAACAATCTTGATCCAGTGCCTTGATCTCCTGGGGAGGTAATTCTTATGGGGAGGTAATTCTTAAGGCTTTTCATATGCTACTTGGTGCTGTCTTCAGAGAAGCACGTCATCAGCACAAATATCAAACTCTCTGTGAATCATTTGGCTGTCCCTCTCCCATCTTCAGTGGACCAACATGTTTAAAAAGATGAGGGACAACTGACCCTGGTAACCACAGTACCTGCACTGAGACAGGGATCTGCCTCCCCTCACCCATGGGGGAAGTCTGAAAGTGTTGTGAGTGAACCCGCATGCCAGGACCAGCTGGAAAATGCTAAAATACAAAAGATATTCCCACAGAAGAAAGCTGTGGGCCTCCCTTGCAGGTGGCCTCGGATTCTGCTGCATTTTCCTTTCTACTAGCCTACTGCTTGATGCCAAGCCACTGACAGTGAAAATATTTTTAAAAAAAAGATTGTGCTAACAGGCCAGAGTGATCCAGGTCAGCTTTCATTGGGCATTCCAGTCCTTTGTTCCCAGAGAGTAGTAATTTATTTCCATCAGAAAAGGACAACATTTCCTCAACAACAGATTTGGACAAAGGGTAAACTCTGCCACACCCAAAACTGGGAAGGTGGAAAAAGTAACTTCCATCACAAATCCAAACAACAACTGGTTGGCAGATGCTGATAAACAGCATGAATAAATCAGCACTGTGTACTTAGCTCTGTCTTTAGTCTCTAGCCTGAGTGACAAGATTGCTAGGCCTGTTGAATATCTAGAGCTTCCTTTACACTTTGTATATATGGAAAACCATGGACCAAACATCAATCACATGCTAGGTACTACATTTCTATTTGATGCTTATTTGTTACTGCTATCCGTCCTTACTCACTTTTAAAAAACTATTACCAGTTAAGAGTTTGTAAGGGAGCATCTTTTCTTTAGAAAGGATTTGTATTTTGCTTGCTGATTACTGACATTTTTCACTCCTGGCAGATCAATTTGTAGAAGCAAAGTCCAAATTGTACTCCCTCTCTTAAGCTTTATGAAAAGTAAGAAAACTGTGGAAAAGAGCGCTTTCCAAAAAGTTGAATTTAGAACAAGTTTCTATAAATGTAGCATTGGAATAGTTGGAAATCTTTCAGTGTAAGGTGTACCGTTTCATTGACTTTTTTTTTCTCTCGTTGTAGTACTTACACTCCAAAGTAGGTGGAACCAACAAGGACTTTTGTTTTTACAGTTTTATGGAAGCTAAAATCTAAGTCATAGATTATAGTTTGATGTATTATTTCTATGGAAAGGTTTAGCAGCTCTACAAAGGAAAAAAAAACCCAAAATCAACAAGAGCAAAACAGAAAGAACTAGCTTTCCTACCTCACTCACTCCCCCCTCCCCCCCCCAGTCTATTAATAAGGGCTCCTAGAGAGGATATGTAAAACCTTGGGGAAAAGCAAAGGTGAGATCCTTAATTTCTGTAACTGAATGACAGGACAACAAAACAACTTACCTGTCAAGCATAGGTCTCTCCCCAGTTTTATGTTAAATCAATCTCAGTTACTCTAAATAATATTGACTTACTCAAAGCAGGGACATGAAAGTGGGTCTCTCACGTACCAGCTAAGTGCTCTGGATGTACAGTTTAACAGAAGATTGTGTTTTATCTCATCGTTAAATGTGAAGATGCCTAAATATTTAGAGCAGATAAACCACTTTATTCTTAACTTCACCATCACTATTCCTAAACCCAGACCTGAAGAAAGGAGATTGAAACACTGACTGTTGTCAGTGGGTAATCAAGGTGAATAAAAGTCCAAAGATTTGACCACAGGTGGATAAGCCTGGATTTAAGGAGTCTTCATGGCCTCAAACACAAATGGTGTATTGGAGAGAAAAGAAAGAGCAGTGAAGGGAGACACTGCAACCTGAACAGCATTCAGCTTGGATAAAGGCTCTTCTTTCTAAACCTTTGTTTTATTGAAGAAATGTTGTGAGTAATATTGAGTCTGACTTAATATGGGTTAGACATTAGAATATCAATGTCACACACACAAAAAAATCCCAAAGTTCTTAGTCTAACACCACAATTGAAAAAGCTAGCTCTCTTTATGTTCTGTTTAATTTCAGGGATACACATAAGGGTTCTGAGCACCTGACAGTAATTTTCTGGTAAGTTAGTGTACATCCATCTCAATGTTAGTATACATACTAAGGTTGTCTATAAGGTGTTTTAATGGGTCTTTCCATCTTTCTTTGACATAAAAAGGGTCTGTAGGCATAACGGAAAACGGAGACAGTTAGAGAGTCCTATGTGCCAAAATTAGATTAATAAAAATAAAGCAGCCAATCCTGCTCTTATTGAAAGCCAACAACATCACCTTGAGTTCATTGCTTACAAAATCAGAGAACCATCCTTCTACATCTATAATAGTTGTGTTTTAGTAAGTCAAAGTTGTGGATACTTATCTCCTCCTATCCAGTATCTGTCACCCCTACAACAGACATGGCTATCTTAGAACATAATCTAATGGGAGATTCAGTGCTTCTTCCATATGACATTGGATGAAATTTATGGAGTCCCAGGAACAGTTGAGAACCCTAATTAATTTATTTTTATTTCATTAAGTGGAAGAGACTATTCCAACAATTTTCCTCATCCATTCCTTTCTAGAAGACCTGCATTCAGCTCAGATTTGCTGGTTAAACAAGCACACTGCTCTAGACAACAGTCACTCATGAGAGAAATGAAACCCTGCAATCGGATGTGGACTGGCGCAGGCGCTGGAGCCAAAGCAATTGTTGATGGCATGTTAGGTTGGCTGTATCTGCCACTTTTTCCATCTCCCTGGAACTTCCCTTTAGTACTGTAAAAGAAAGGAAAGCAAAGCATCATTTTCAGTAAAATTATTGATGGCTAAAATCCCTTTCTGAATCCAAGCTGGCCAAATCATAGGACTGCAGTGTTGAACCAGATAGAAAGCTTAGTATATAGGGGCGGGAGGAATTTAAATTTAGTAGCTGCTGTGTGCCAAGTATATAGTCATTTTTCTTCAGGGAATTGGTTCAGTCCAGCACATTGGCAATGGGTAAGGGGAAACCTACTTTGCTTCCAGCTGGCCGGTCCACGACTCCATAGCTCAGGGGTTTAAAGTATTATGCTGCCTGATGTGGGACGATTGCCTGATGACCAAGTGTGAAGCTGGGAAATAGAAATTACCTACAGTGACAGAACTGTAACATTTGTAGGGAGATTCTGAACTCATTAACTGTTTTTGTAACACAGTTAAGTACATTTATTTTAGTAAAATAACAAGAAAAAAGATGGATAAGAAGTGTATCCAAAATAAACTGTATTTTAAAAGAGGAATTCCTTTCAATTACTTTTATTTTTTCCCAAAGGATAAAAGAAATGTTTGTTAACCACACAAATCACCTTCTAACTATATAGTTAATTAGCTCAAGTTAAATTTGATTTTTTAAAAAAAATATATCATTTGGGTGATTTACACTACTTGTATTCAGCCACAAAAACAGAACTACTTGCTCTGAGGGCTTGTACACCTGTCTGAAAAGCTGAATCTAAACCAGATAATCGGCTATATGCTCAGCTATAAGAATTTCATAACTGTAAATTTACAGAGCAGATGTAAGTACCACCAAACCATCGGAATATTTCAGAAAATTCAGAAAATTCCTAGTCAAAAATGAAGATGAGAAAAGACAGAACTCTGGATTTAAACAAAATACTCTAATATTCATTTGTTGGGTTGGTTTGTTTTTTTAATAGCAAAGCATTATTTTATGGAAATTATAAAGAATTAACTTAAATAGTAACCCTTCCCCAGCCTCCCAATACCAGCATATGTACAATTTTTTCATCCATACATATTGTTTATGAAACAAACCTATATTTAAATCTATATAAATAGACCTGAATAAAATAGTTCAGATTTTTTTATATGCATTGAAGTTGCTAAGCCTGTGTGACCTTACCAAATCTATATAAATAGACCTGAATAAAATAGTTCAGATTTTTTTATATGCATTGAAGTTGCTAAGCCTGTGTGACCTTACCAACTAATATGTAGTAAGCTGCTACTCATTTGTGAAAAGTTGTTTAATAAACTAAGGGGAAATGACCACTGGACCGCACACGCTTACAATTAATATTGCACATACTTACCATTAATGTTCTTAATGCATCTCAGCATGCTTCTCAGGGGAAGAATTCACTTTCTCTCAGCAGAGGATTGGAAAGGCAGACAGAATTAGGATCACCCTGGTATGTTCTTGTTCCCAGTGCTGGTGGCAATACATGTTCAATGGACAAAGCACAGCATTCATTATTGCTGATCACAGTGCCACTGTCTTACCTGAAAAAGCTGTAAGATTCCATAAGTGCACCTTACATCCTTCATAACTGAGAAAACACAAAAAGTAGCACTGGCCATCCTTTTTCTACCCCTTTTTCATACCGAGACATACAACATTCGCTCATGTGTACATGTAAAACACACACATGAAACAACTGGAAGGACTTGTGAGATGTGTAAGGGCCTAAATGTCAGCAAGGGGCAGAAGACTCTTTGGTAGTAACGAGTTCACCCGGGCACATTTACTAGAGCATATGTCCTGTTTAATAGCATACACACAATCAGGATTTCTTTGAAAAAAACCTAATCATACTTAATAGTGAGTGTGGGCATTTTGTCACATAGAGTTCTGGTCCCAAGATGAAAAAATCCTTTTCTGTACATCATATTTTCCCAATATCTGAACTAAAACCAAAACTAAGCACCTCATCTCTGTCTCTCCTAGCTGGGGAGCAGTGATTAAACAAACAAGGACAAAACTTTTTTATGTTCAAGACTATGGTTGAACTTCAGAAAAATTATAGTGATGTACTTTACACTCCATCTTTGCTAAGAAACCCTGTGGCTGGTGAGAGGTCTGTGTGTAGTTTTACTGTAGAGCAGTATGGGAAGAATGCAGGCATGCCCTGCCTGTTCTGAAAGTTTTGCAAAAAGCATTTCAGGCCCCTGAATCTCTTCTTTTATTTTTTCCCGGAGTCTCAGAAAAAAATCTTTGCAGAGATAGCGCACAAAGTGAATTCCCTGGTATTCATTTGCAGTTAATTTGCTTCATCCCCCCAAAGAAAGACCCCAATGGAAGAGTATCCATTCATGTGCAAAGCCGAGAATCTGGGGCAGAACAAGAGCAAAGGTTACCCTTCCACCCTCCCCCAAGCCTATTCAGAGAGAGAATCCCAATTCCGTTTCTCACCTCTGAAAGTCAGACATTGCATCTGAGCACAGAGAAGAACGGCTCAGGGACAGCTATTTGAAAATGAAAAATAAAAAAATGCTCTGAGTCTAGACTTTAAATAGAAATGACAGGCTGTACCCACAGGTGGGGCATAAAATTAACGATACTTTAGAAGAGGTATGAGCCGAGGCTTGGGGAATACGTGGTCTTGCAGTGGTGGAATTAGCTGTAAAATACCTCATTTTTATAATTACTAAACTGTACTTCTTCTACTGACTTAATATTTGTACCAGCTGAAATGAAGGTGTAATGTTGCACAAGCTTAAACTATTTGAGCTACGCAGATCCTTGAATTATGAAGTAATTAATGTTTAATTGCACCTCGGTCCCTTTTGCTCCCATCTAATATCTTAGAAAACACCAACTGCATCTGGTAAAATGCAGAAGTAAACCTTCAACTTCTGCACTACTCAGGATGAGCATTAACTGGCTTAGGAAGCAGACAAACATTTATGTCCTTCTTTTAAAGACTGCAGAAAAAAATCACCATAGATACACTTGCTAATGGGATATCTCCGTCTGTGTTTGTACTCCTTATGCGTGTTCCTGGCTGTCCTTGTAAATACACTTTTAAATCAACACGGCTGGAGGTACTTCATGTTAGCCAGACCTTATACAGACCGGTAGTAGTGGAAGAATCGTGTTATGTTTATAATTAAATGTATGCAGAAAACTGTTCGTGCCATAATTTATCTAGGCGCTTACTCCATTAATCGCCAGAAAGCTTAATCTGTGAGTGAAATTGTGTAGATTTATAGCTGGCTGCAACTGTGGATGCAATGAGCTAAAAATAAATGTCCCGCATTTTCTGCAAGCCTGCAGATTTCTTTAGCTGTTACTCCGTTTCCTTTGAGTACTTTTGTTTTGGCTCACAAATCTCTTGACAGACTATTAATTACTTGCTGGCTTTGGCTGGGATAGAGTTAATTTTCTTCATAGCAGCTAGAGTGGGGCGCTGGTTTGGGTTTGTGCTGGAAGCAGTGGTGATAATGAAGGGATGCTTTTGTTACTGCTGAGCAGTGGTCACACAGAGACAGGTCTTCTCCGCTTTTCACCCCACCCCACCAGCGAGGAGGCTGGGGGTGCACAGGGAGCAGGGAGGGGACACAGCCAGGACAGCTGACCCCAACTCACTCAAGGGATATTCCATACCATATGATGTCATGCTCAGCATATAAAGCTGGGGGAAGAAAAGTGACCATTGGGTGTGATGGAGCCCTGCTTTCCTGGAGACAGCTGAACACCTGCCTGCCCATGGGAAGAGGTGCATGAATTCCTCGCTTCGCTTTGCTTGCGCACAAGATTTTTGCTTTACCCATTAAACTGTCTTTATCTCAACCCACAAGTTTTCTCACTTTTACTCTTTCGATTCTCTTCCCCATCCCACTGGAGGGGAGTGAGCAAGCAGCTGTGCGGGGCTTAGCTGCCAGCTGGGGTTAAACCAAAAATAATACATAGAAGTTATTACTACTAATTGAGTTTCAAGCATGGCGGGAATACAGAGAGGGCTTGGGTGTGTTTTGTTTAGGGTTTTTTTTTTTGTTGGTGGGTTTTCTTTGGGGGATGGAAGGGGAAAACTGAAGTTAGGAGAAGTTTGTCTTTCATGAGCTTAGAAGGCTGCTACTAGAATCAGCTCGAGTCCATGTCACAGTTTCCAGTGATGATGACATGGAGAATAAAGCCTCTTTTGATCTTGGGTCATCATGTAAGTACAAACACAGGAACAAGCTGCTCTTCCTTCCTGCTTTGCCTTCAAACGTGTGAATAGCCACACGCCATCATCTCCATGTCCCCAAATGGTTTTATGGTTACTTCATACTAGAATGCAAAAATAATGGCATATACTATACAAGTCTCTTGAACCATCATATTAAGAATCCTGAAAGTTTTTGAGAAAAATTGTATCTTACCCTTTTCCAGTATAACTTGCGTATCAATGCAAATAATCACTTAATTGCTATAGCAGGAACAGAAGTACGCTAAACACAGTTCATATTTCAATTCACAGATCGTGCCCAGAATATAGGCCTGTAACTAAGAAATGTAATCATTCGACTCCTTAGAAACAAAAACTTGTTTCTGATTTTAATGCACAGCTGAGTTTTCAGCAAAATGTGTAAAAGACATTTTTGATCATGCAAAACTTCGGTTGTGCCTCTGATCTTTTATTGAAAGTCCTTTTAGTTTTATCTTTAGAGTATAACAGTATGATTTTAATGAATAATAAATGAAAATATATGCAAGAGTGAACGTATTTCAAAAATATTTAGAGAAATATCAGAAAGTTCATCCTCTGAAAGGGTTAATATAAAGTTCAATCATCATGGTATTTGCTCTTGCTCCCAGGCTTTGCATAAGTGGCAGAGGGCTTTGAGAGGTTCATTTGACAAATAGCTGTGGTCACTACTTGGGGAATTTTGGACTTTTATTAGTATTCTTTCATGGGAGATGACTGCTCTCACATCAGAGCAGCTAAATGCAATACATGGACACTCCTGAGCTGCCTCAGTGTGAAATCCAACAGCACAGTGGACTTGTGGATGCCTATGAATGCCAGTGGATTTGTAATTTAGAAATTAGTGGGAAAATTAGTGGGAACTGGGAAGTGCTTTTAAGTTAAGTCACTTACAACTTGTACTGAAGAAGCTGAGGAAGACTGTACTTAACGTAAGAACAGCTGCTGTGTCATACCCAAAGATTCATCTGGCCCTGAATTTCATCTGCAAGAGTGGCTACGAGGGGATAGAACTAGAGATAACTGAGCAAAGGCAAGGGCAAGCAAACATGGCAATTCCCGCTTCTACTTCCCAGTCTCCGGTGTCTAACCAGTCGCAGGTTAGGGGCATATATGAGGTTCAGAGCCCTTACTGCTGCACAGGCTATCTTTGCACAAAACCAGCCAGTCCTGCCAGTTGGAAAAGAGAAATGCTGGACACTTTAAAAGGGCTTTAATAAACCCCTTCAAAAAGCAGAACACTTCCCTAAACAGGGAGCTGTTGGTGCTGTGATAATCCTGTAAGAAAACGAACAATGAAATTACTTGTGAAAGAAGAGGAAACAAATGAAATTACTAAACACATTCACATAACACCTTACTGCATTCACAGTAAGTCTTTGCATTTTGGATGGATACCCAAAAGTTACAAGCAGAGAGGTGAGCGCTGTAATTTATTTCTTTTTCTAAGTTCTTCTTCAAACCATTGGCCTAACAGCTTTTATTAAAGATAGTTCCATTTATAAGCTGTTGCAAGACACCGTGGTAGAAAGAATGCCAGAAAACCATCTAAATTAGACTAAGTTGTAATCTGTGTCCAAAGCAGTATGCACCGTATGGTCTAGAGTCTTTAATAAATCTTTTCCAGCTATACAGTCCAGGAATATGGAGAGGAAAGTCCAATTCTTTTTTCCATTCAAAATAAATCTGTACTCATTTTGCGATCCAATTTTACAATCTCTGACATTAGCGTATGTGTTCATGCTTTTATATGCAGCATACCCAGAGAAGGGGAATCACCACAGAGTTCAGCAGATGCTAAATGAGCAGCCTGTGATGCTCATCAATGTGACTACCGTAACTCTCCTTCAATTCAAAACCTAAACAAGTCACTCAGGCACCTGAGACTGGGGGGCCTAATTCTGCACAGGGAGTGTCATTCCCAGAGGTGAGTGCCAGACTGAAAAATGCTGCAGTGCTCTGCACGGTAATAGCCAAGACTTCTTGTGAGTTAATTCCAGATTTTTCATTCTAAAATCAAAATAACAGAATTCTTGTGTATTTGCTAAGATTTTCTGCATAGTTTTTATATGTTTCTGTGTACACCAACCTTTGAGGAATACCATTTGTCAAATTTTTCCATAGAGATTTTCCATATACATTTTCCACGTACTGCACAATTTGTCTGAGCTTTGCTCTCCGTAAGTCTTACAGATTGTTCAGACCTTACAAAGAACTTTCTGTGGAAGTAGGAGAGTAACAAAACAAGAATACACAGAAAAAAACTGAAATACACATAGCTGGAAAACGCTCCCTTTAAACAAACTGTTATGCCTACTGACCCAATCTTCTTTCTGATATCTATCTTTTGACTTGGGAAGCTGGAAATAGATAAGGCAGGAAAAAAATACTGTCTTTGATATAAAACAACTCCCTCATCCAAGCTACCTCTTCTTTTCTGCTTACAACTATTCCTGTTCTTGTATGGAACTGTAGTGCTTTCCCTGAGCTTTCTGCTTTGAAGAGGATAAGATCAGTTCCATCTTATTTGCCTGCAAAATTTGAGGCCAACATCCGTTCTGCTATAGGGATACTCTAATAAGTTCGAGTAGTCTATGATTCCTCATTTCAGATTTACTGGAGAAGTATTTAATCTTACCCCTCCCACTGTCCACCTCCCCCCTCCTTTTTTTTGAGCAAGCGTTACTCTCACCACATTTGTATTCTCTGATATTCTCTCTGCCCTGCCTCATCTGTGTTCCACCAGGGAGGAAACTGGCCAGGACATGCTGGAGGATGCCAAGCTTTACATGAAGTTTTCCAGTTTTATTTCCAAATCTTATACTGAAAGAATCGGGTTGGCTGGGTTCACGGGGTCTTGCAGAAACAAGGAGAATTGGGATAAGCTCCACATCAGCATAACACACACAGCTGCTTGCAGGGAGCATCCTAGAAAAGGATGGTCTTACCATCCTGCCTGTGGTACGGCCCTTTGTATTTAAATGAAGACATTCTTGACAGTATCCACATTGCTGAGCAGAAGTAGCCTCAAAGCCGTCCCTGAAGCCAAATCGATGGCTGTGAATTTTGTTTTAGAGGGCCATCGAGGACAGCTCAACTCAAAAGGGGTGCATTTGCCAATCGGAAGTACACTTTGATGTGCATTCTCTCTCTGAAATACAAAGTGCCAGGCACAATAGCTTCAACTTCTGGTGGCAAGTGGTCAGTATTAGGCTGAACACATGGCCCAGGGTCATTTCTAGAGACGTTTTATAGATCTCTTCCTGCAAGGGGAGATGAGATCTGTAAGCAAATTTTACAAGGAAATACCAGTGAGAAATACTGCATCTCTATAGCACCATTACCTTCAAGCACCCCTGCAATCTTTTAGTTCAGGGGCCTGAAAATTAAGCCCTTATGCAAATCAAGAGTCTTTCTCCCTATAGCACATACAAATGCAAGGTTGTAATGTATTATTTCTTCAACTATATGGTTAATCAAAGTATTTTAGCCTAATCTTTAACATCAATGTATAACATCATTTTATATTTCATTTTTAAAAGTGTTCTCTCCCCAAATGCTGCTGGGACATTTCTAAATATGGCTAGGTTATTATCCTCAGGTCTTCGCTGGCCAGGTAAAAAAAGAAATCATATATAAAACCTCATACTTTCCACCCAAATATACAGGTAGCAAGAATGTCTTCTTAAAGAAATGTGCTGCTCACCAAAGACTTGTAGCTTTCTCTTCCATATTTATTTCCATTAAATGGAAGATTGCTGGAATCAACCTCAAATAGCTGTGAATATATCTAGCAATGTTAAATTGAAGTTTAATATAAATATTTATTTAAACAAAAAAGCGAGCTTGCCAATCTTACTGGTTGTTGACCAACCCAGTAAAGGACTCAAAGAACTAAAGTCAAGAGTGCTTTATCTGTTTCCATGGCCAGTGAAGACTAAAACACTGGTTAAGACATGTAGTAATATGTTCTGTGTTCAGTGAATGCGTAATACTCTCCAGAGCAGTAGGAGAAGGCAGGTCTCCCAAGGCAAAGTTGCCCAAACAAGTTTTACATATTATCAGAATTCACAGTAGAATTCCTATCCTGGCTACAAAAGCTTCTGCTTGCAGCAAAGGAAGAGTTTATGCTAAGAACCTGCATGCCACTTTCCATTCAAGCTTCTTTTTTAAAACCATAATTGCAGATTATGAAGAAAATGTATATAGCTATTACTTAGGCTGAAGAAACAAAATTAAAAGTCATCAAATAAGCTCACAATTTTTATCTGAATGAGGTTCACTGAAAAATTACTGTATGCAGTAAAGCAAAACAGGTAAGTCAAACTGTATTGGGAATTCTGTCAGAAATTCTAATCACAGATGGTCAGGAATTTTTTAACTGGAGCCAAAGCTTTTCCTGGTAATATACCAGTTTTGACAAAATTGCTATTGGAAACATTTTCTCAGCTCCAGCAGCTGGTGTAGGCAAGAAAATGTAGTTGTCTGAGACAGGGAATAAATAACTTGTTGGTCTGAGCAAGCAGCTGGGTTTTGCAGAGCCCATATATCTTTGCTTTACTTTGCTTGATTTAGAGCAGGGAGTTGAACCCATGTGAGGGCCCTAACCAGACAGTGATAAGCTGTCTTTCTTTTTAGCTTGATGAGTATTTCGTTAGTAATACATGGTGGAGCAGCTCCAGCCACGGACAGGCCAGTCTTCCACATCAGAATAGTCCCCAGCCTAGCCGTCAGACGGCAACATAAGCATTCCCCAGTCTGATTTGGGCAGGGTCTGATTTGAAGGCAGGTCTCCCAAATCCCATGAGGATACCGTAAGCATGAGGCAACTGGCTGCGATATGCGTCTGTCTGTTCAAAACGTTATTTTTGGTCCTAACGCAGAACGGGGGAAGAAAACCTCTCTCTCTCTTCACCATCTGTCCTTCCAAAGGGGCAGCGTCTCCCAGTTCCCCCCGTATGCCAGTCAGTTTGCAGAGAAGGCTGAGCAGAGCCTGTCACAATGTCTGCCCACGGAGACGGATGATGTGGCTATGGTGCACCTGGCTCCGCCAGCGAGCCCGGGTTACCCAGGCGAACGTCTTCCGTATGGATTTGCTGCAGAAGCAGCGGCTTCGGAACGCCAACGACAAAAAATCCCAGCCGTAGCAATGCCCGTTTCGGTTGAGTAGACGTACCCAGAGGCAGCCACCAAGGCAGGAATTGCCCAAGCACGTATAGGATGAAGGAGAGGAGGGGAGGAGGTGTCCCAGGGCAGCGAGCAGCCCTGCGTGTCCCGGGCGCTCCCTCCCCGCTCGCCGACGCAGGATGGCGCCCTCGGTATGAGCAATTAACCCGGGGGGAGCAGGTTGACAACGTATTTCCAGCATAAAGCGTCTCCCCGAATGCCCGTGCTCCTCAGGAGCATTAGGTTTGGGGCTCTGGTTTTCGGTGCGTCCTGCTGCTCCCCGGAGCACCGTAACACTCGTGTGCCCGACGGCCCTGCGAGCGTCTCACAAGTAAGTGCTTACGGTGTTTAGTGCGAAGGTTCAGTAAGAACGGTGACAAACGCGAACACCTTTTCAGGGGGTTGTGCTTATTTTCCTAGAGCTGCTGCTAGGATAAATTTCACATGCTTTCACGTGGAACCGAAATTCCACTACAGCAGCAGCGTCTCCCTGAGAAACGGTGAGCGGCCGCCGCAGGTCCGGCTGTTCCGTCGCGGGGGTTACTCCGCGCACCGCTGGCTCTGCAGGCCGATCCTGTTCTTTCCATCCCCGGTGAAGTCCCCGAGTAGCTGTGCTCTTGGACCCTTTCCTTGCGAATCGCTTCGCAGGCCAGCCAGCTATTATAGATTCACCAGAAGAATTACACCTACTACCTCCGGCTCTGGAGGAAAACACGCACCCGCACCGTTTGGGAAATACTGTTAGCAGAAGCATGAAACCTTAGAGCCTCGATTCAGGAGGGTTTTTTCTTTCTTTCTCTCTTTTTTTGGGTATCGGAAATTAACTTGGCGGTCAGGAGAGCAAGTCTCGGATTCCATGCACACACGCACCCTGCCCCCTCCCCGCCTGCCACCGCCGGCTTCACGGAGCACAAGCGATCCCGCAGACCGCCAGCTGCGCTCTGCCATGTCCTCTCCTCTCGCTTCCAGACCGGGACGCCGCCCGCGGGTGGCCCCGCTGCCGCCCAGTGCCACCCGCCTTCCCGCCGCGAATGAAAGCGGCAGCGCTACGCGGGCAAGGCCTGGCCCCGCGGGACCCCTAGGCGGGACCCCCGGCCCAGCAGGCAGGCGGTCCCGGCCCCGCTGCGGTGGTCACCCNGGTCCCGGCCGCGCTGCGGTGGTCCCCCAGCCGCTGCTCGCTGTGCGGGCTTCGGACACCGCCTCCTCTCATCTGGAAACGGTGACATTTTAACTGTTTTGCGAAGGCCCGTTATGGGGCGAGAGTCGGGCCTCCGGTACGGGAGGAATGGGCCGCCCCGGCCCGCCGCCCACCGGCAGCATCCC
>VZTU01014559.1:169553-214013 GCA_013400835.1 Zapornia atra | reverse complement strand
GGGGGGGGGAATGCTAATATAGTCTCTCACAGAATATAAATCATAGATTAGAAATGCTAAAACAAAAAACCCCAACACAAACAGGACACATACAAATGTATTAAGTACCATAGAACAAAGTCAGTGCTGGATTTTGCAAATGTGTGTACCATTCTGTCATTCAGAAGCTTTAATCACATGAGATATTTTGAATTCAGTAGAATTCATTGCATGCTGGACACATAGATTTCCATAAAGTGTGAAAGTGTTTGGTTTTGTGCACTGTAAGCTGAGTATCAGATTTATCATATCCTTCCTACCTGACAGGTTCACCAAGCAATGAAGGACCAACAGCAGGAAAATAAATTGTATCACACCTATCTGCAATGTTCGGAGCAGAAGTTGATATATCAAACACAGGTCTAGTATTCCTGTGCACATCATTCTTTCTCACTAGTTTACAGCACTCAGCTTACTTTTTTTCCCCCCTGCTTATTTCATCTCCATGTAGTCCTGTGCATCCTTGGCACAGAGACCATTTTAACACACGTCAAGGAAGTCTCTGAGGTATCAAATAAACAGACTCTTCTTAGTGTAGTCTAGATTTTACCCAAGTCCATAGGAAAAGCAAAGCCAAATAAAGTTTATGTTTTAAGGGAGTCTATAAGTCTGAGGAAATTCTATTTACTTTAGTTAAACTTTTTCTTTTCTTTTCCAAAAAGATGGCAAATCAAGCCAAGCTGCTGCTCTCTAATCATCTCAGTGCATGGAAATCTTGAAACAAAAAAGAGCAGAAACAGTAACCATTCTTAACTTTGTAGTGTTTCTATTTCTTCAGGACATTTCTGAAGGCAACAATGCAGCGGCCAGAGCAAGCTGGTTAATATTCAAGGATCACCTCCTCCAAGCTCAGGAGTGATGCAACAGAGATGAAGTCTGGAAAAAAACAGCTAGAGTCCTGCATGGCTGAACAGAAGAGACAAAAGGAAACCTCGTGGCTTGGGATGACAGTTTGCTAGGAAAGTGAAGGGAAGGAGAAGTAACGGTAACAGGACTTTATAGCAAAATATACAAATGGGTGATACGCAATGCAGTTTCTCTCCAAACTACACGATTCAGACTGTACAGCTCAGAGCAGTCCAAAACTAGACCATTCCAGAATCACATGTCCTGGAGCTGTGCTATCATGTCTATGATTCTCTGACTGTATGGCAGCTTGGCAACAACTGAAAATATCAGTGTGTTATCAACATTGCTCTCATCCTAAATCCCAAACTCAGCACTACACCAGCTACTAGAACGAAAATTAATTCTATCTTAGCAGAACCCAGGGCAAAGACACAATTAGACAAATGCACAGAAGAGAGCTCTTGCATGAGCTGTCAGGTGTCGAGACACCCATTGCATCCATTGCTGGCCCAGGAAACCCCTGAACTACATCTCACTGAAGCTTGAGCAGTACACCAGCGAAGTATCTTTCCAAGCTGTCAGGTGGGTAGCAGCTAGTCAGACCACTGAGCTACGTGTACATGAGGAATGGTTGTATGGCTCCTGTTCACGGTCTGCCATGGGTCTGCTTCAACAGTCAATCCATAAACATCGGATTGCGACATTCCCCAATACAGGCAAATATGATGTGAGAGCGTAGGGAGATTTAGGACACTGTTCTGTCTCCAGCCATGCTGGAATTTGTAATGCCACCATGTTATTCAGTGGGAACAGCAAGAGGTTTTTGCTGCCTTTTGTAGGGCACAGCTCTGCCACCTTTGACTGTTTGTTTCATTGTTCTGTGCATCTCTCAGCAGACTTTTTTCCACGGGACCGTGCTGACAGAAACAAAAATGCATTTATTTTGCTGACATTTCCCGAGGGAAAGCATGTCCTAAACAAAATCATTTTCAGCAGCTTTCTGTGTGCAGGGACGATAAGATGGTTCCCCAGAGAACGCGTGCGTGTGTCCCCCTCAGTAGCCGTCTTGCCTCCCGCTGAGCACAACTTGTTGGAATTGCACCCACAACCCCAAGGATTGTTTTTACTCCACCCACGTGCTGCCAGAAGGGTTTTCAGACTTCCAACATGCTGTTTCCAGGGCGACCATTGATCTCAGATTTCAAACATTGCCAGAGCTGCATATCCTCTTGCTATTCTCTCCTCCTTTCAGAAAAAAAAAAAAGACATCTGCAAGCCCAATTTTGCCAGAAGGAGACTCCACACTACACACACCCGTGGAGCTCTAACAGAGCTGTTACCTAATGCCTGGGTGTACCTCTTGGTCTTGTGTCTTGTAGTGTACATATGCACCAGGGAGCTATAAAACACTACCAATTCGATGTGTCCGGAGGTAACCGAGTCTTTAGTGTTTCATTTCTTCTTGTCCCCAAAAAACCTTACAAATGAGGGGTTAGGTCTCATCCAGAGTATCTAGGTTTTGTGGGGATGGTCAGTATAAGGAGATGTATAGTGCTACTAAACCTCTTTCCGTTGCTTCCCACACCATTACCATTCAGGAAGTCTAAAGAAACTGCAAGGAAGAGCCTGCAAGGGCAAACATAAATTCACTGTGTATGCACTTGAAAGGCGAGACAGAGACCCAGCAAAGTTTCCAGGGGCTCCAGAGGAGAGAAAGGAAGTGAGTAGGACAAGCAGACACAATCACACCACGTGCAGAGCTGTCCACACATGCTCTCTCCAAATAGAAAGCCTACATCACAGGCACAGTATTTCCAGGAACAGCAAGCTCAGGGTGAACCAGCACTTCAAGCTCCAGCCAGAGACATCCCAGCAGCTGCACAACCTCCAGTTCCCCTTCTCCACCAAGAAAGGGGCAGGATCATGTTTGAGCAAGCTGTGCCTGGAAAACAGGGGCAAATCCAGCCTCAAATGGGATTCTTTTATGAGGCCAGTATACTCAAATCCTTATAACACATCTAGCCCTAAAACTCAGCATCCTCAAAAGATCCACCTCAACCACATAGCCAAGGACACAAACTCAAGAAGTCCAGCTCATGCAAAATACTTGATGAATCCCATCCTAAACACTCTGGAGAGAAGAGACAAAAAGCATCCTTCTTTATGATTCCCTTTTGAACTAGCTGAGTTATTTCTGGGCTGTACATTAAAACAGATGTCTCATTGATTTCCCAGTCACAAAGAAATCACTCTTTTCATGTCTTGTGACAGATGTTTCTTCAGATGAACAGCTTTGACTTCAAACAGGATTTTTACCTCATGGAATAACTTTTCCCAAAATGATTTTAAAAATATCTATTTGCAAACCAAAGCCAACTTCATTGTTTTTCTTAAGCAAAGGGTGAGGAGAAATGGTCTCTTTTCAAAACTATGCAAAATGTCACTGTCATTTGGCATTTTTGTCCCCCACTTCCCTGATCATGATAGAACACAACAGGTGCCTAATTAAGGAGCATTTACTTTTTTTAAAAAAAAATCTCATTATCAGCACTGAAAGAGTAAGCCCCAGACACATCTATGTTTCATTTCAATCACCTCTCCTTCATTAACAAGGGGATGTTTAGTTCTTTTTGTAGGGTTTGCTTATTTTGTAGCCCTTGGAAAACTTTAGAAGAAAAGGGGGTGGGGAGGTGGGGAATACAGACTATATAAATAACATTTTCTACTTCGAAAATAAAATGCCCTATTCTGAGCTAGAGGAAAAATGGGGGAAGAATTTCGTGGTGGTTTACAGAAGCACAAGAAGGGAAGTATTTTATATATCATTTTGGGTTTTGGTTTAGAGAGGGACATGATGCTATAAAAACTACCTTCATGTTTTCCTCTTAATCCTTTGCCACAAAAATCCTTTGTCACACTTGAACTCACTACAAAAGGGAAATAAACTTCTCCCATGTTAGTTAAATGGAGTCGGGGGGCGGGGGGGAAACCTGATTACAACTTTAACATGGCTCTTGAATTAACAAGGAGAATTTGTAGTGCCATTCTCTCCAGCAGATATTTTTTCTCAAGAGGTTACATCAAAGGTAATGAAAAGAGCATCTAATACATCTTACAATGAAGCTACAGGAACAAATTAACATCACTGCTTCTATCTGACCAGAGCACACCCGAGCATCTGCTTCTTCAGAATCCAGTTGCTGTCGGTGTTGTTTGCCTTTCAAAAAGTACTTTAAAAGGTCTCAGAATGAGACCAAAAATACACTCACAAAATCACTTTGTTAAGTAAACACCTTTCTCATTAGAAATTTAATTTAGGACAAGATCCAGTTTTATGATTTAAGTATAAGAGCAAATATGAGAATTTGAAATGCCAAAGCTTAGTCTCCATGAGGCTCTCTTGCAATGATTGTTCATCCTTGTCACAGCCACAACCATAAGCTGTGTGGTGCAGTTGACATGCTGGAGGAACAGATGCCATATTTAGGGATCTTGACAGGCTTGAGAGGTGGGCCCATGGGAACTGCATGAGGTCCAACAAGGCCAAGTACAAGGTCCCTCACATGGGTTGTTGCAACCCCAAGCACAACTACAGGCTGAGCGGAGAACGGACTGCGAGGAGCCCTGAGGAGAAGGACTTGGGAATGTTGGTGGACAACATGCTCAACATGATCGTCAATGTCTGCTTGCAGCCCAGAAAGCCAACCATATCCTTGGCCACATCAAAAGAAGTGTGACCAACAGATCAAGCAAGGTGATTCTGCCACTCTGTTCTGCTCTTGTGTGACCCCACCTTGAGTACTGTGTCCAGATCTGGGGTTCCAAGTACAAGAAGGACATGGAGCTGTTGGAGTAAGTCTAGAGGAGGGCCACAAGGTGAAAACAGAGGGATCTGGAACACCTCTTCTATGAAGACATGCTGAGAGAGTTGGGCTTGTTCATCCAAGAGAAGAGAAGGCTCCGGGGAGACTTTACAGCAGCCTGCCAGTACCTAAAGGGGCCTACAGGAAAGCTGGAGAGGGGCTGGTTACAAGGGCACGTACTGATATAGGAGAAGGAGTAATGGCCTTAAGATGAAGTGGGCTTGGTTTAGATTAGATATAAGAAAGAAATTCTTTACTGTGAGGGTAGTGAGACATCAGAACAGATTGCTAAGAGAGGTTGTGGCTGCCCACTCCCCTGGAGTCTTCAAGGCCAGGTTGGATAGTGTTTGTGCAACATGGTCTAGTGGATGGTGTCCCTGCCCATGGCAGGGTGTTGGAACTAGATGATCTTTGAGGTCACTTCCAACCCAGGCCATTCTATGTTTCAATGTTTCTGTGCTTCTGTGATTCTTTATCTAATGGCATGCTTGCTTCTGTTTCTCAGATAACATAGTATAATATAAAATGAAGAGCAGTCTTGGGGACTGGAATTTCACATCACAAACTCTGGAGTGTTTGCTCATTTGTGTTATTCTGCATACATATTGGTGATCACTCTATATATCTGGAAAATAATGACTTTACCAAACAGAATTAAAGTGTAATTGAAAGGTCAGAACCACGAATTTCTCCGCCCTGAAAATCTGGAACACCACAACATATCCAAGAATGTATCTTGTGATAAAAAAATAATCATAATCTCAAGCACTTTTAAAAACTTATTCTCTGTTGGAAAAGTTCTGTTCAAGCAGAAAATGTCAGCCACATAGAAAAAGAGACATTTTCTTCTGTGACCAATTTCTTTCACTGCACAGACAGTACACACCTCCTTCTGGTTTACTCTGTCTTATCAAAAAACCTCACAGCTTCTAGCAAAGTAACACAGCCCTGTGCTTGCTTTTTTTCTACACAATAAGTATGGCATTCCAGTGCACTTGGATACTTGCAGCAACACGTCATGACCACGGGGCCCGTGTGTGTATGTCCACAACTGCTTATGTGCAGACACGTGCATCCATGCAAATAGGAGCAGACCTGGAGCTCCAGCAACACGGGCCGTGTTGTCCCTCAATCCACCCAGTAAAACCAGCTATTTTAGGCACTGCAGGAGCACAGGTTACACACGCATACAAAAACAAATATGTGGGGTGACATCCTCCCCACATGAAAAGACGAGTCTTTAATCTCCGTGGGTGTCAATTTAGCATAATCCCCACAGAAAAGTTGAGCTTGCTCTAAAATACACAGATGTCCTATTTAAGAAGGGCCCCGTTCATTTCAGGCCCAAAATATATAAACATGCCCTGAGTAATAAAGCAAAAAAGGTACTTTTTGCTGATGTGTTGTGGCTTAGGATTTCTGAGGAGGTGAAGTATGGAGCTCAGTTGTTGTTTTCGTTTTCTGAAGGGTTTTTATTATTATTAAGTTTTAATTTAGTTTGGCTCAATCTTTATTTTGTAGGTATGTAAATACAGGCAATCCAGTGCCAATAGCTAGAGCAATAATTCTGGTCAAAATGAAACACAGAGCTTTAGGCTATAAACTTAAGACAAAAATCAAAGGATTTAAATGAAATCTGACATGGCAACTCATTAAATTCAAGACTATCCATGATACTTTATTAAATATCAGTTAAGTGCATCTTTAACCAAGACGAATGCTAGTTCAGGAAATGAAACAGTCATTGCCTAAATATTTAACATGCTAAAGACAAAGGAAAGACACCTCTGTTGAACCAAATCAGAGGAATTGCCCCATCTAGTCTACAGCCTAATCTTTAAGACCTGTCCCTAGCAGCATCCTCAGAGATATTTATCTCCTTGTCAGAATAAACTCTAAAATTGGTCTAAAGTTCAGAAAACAGGAAGAGGAGGCTGAGAGGAGACCTTAGCACTCTCTACAACTGTCTCAATGTAGGGAGTAGTGAGGTGGGTGCTGCTCTCTTCTCCCAAGTAACAAGCAATAGGACAAGAAGAAATGGTGTCGGGTTGAATCAGGGGAGGTTTAGGCTGGATATTAGGAGAAATTTCTTCACTGAAAGGGTTGTCAAGCATTGGAACAGGCTGCCCAGTGAGGCTGTAGAGTCAGATGTGTTAAAAAAATGTGTAGACATGGCACTTTGGGACACGTTATAGTAGATATGTTGGACTTGATCTTAGAGGTGTTTTCCAACCTTAAAGATTCTATCATTCTACTATTCTGTGATCAGGTGATCGAACTGAACACAGAATTTCCCATGAGGTCACATCACTGTGAAGACATTGGAGCATTTAACTGTGTCCTATCCTATCTCTTAGGCCCTTGAACAATAGGTTTGATTTTTAGTTCTTTTTTTATATATGCCAAATACAAAGTTTTCAAAATGGCACCCAAATACCAATTTTCAGGATATAAAAAACTACCATACTGTGTAGGAATCAAAGTCTCAGTTCACAGTCCTGTTTCCAAGAATGTCTAGGTGATTCAGTTGAAGATACAGAAGACCTACAACAAATAACTGAGATAATCTTCCCTCTTTTCAGGCTGGAGATCTTCCCTATCACTGCTGCTTGGCTTTAGTTTAAGATCTTTTTCTGTGGTGATTGGGTTAATTCGAAGTTCTACGTTTCTTGCAAAAGCACATTAATGTACACCTTTTCCTTATCTATCATTCACTGGAGTCAGCTAAGTCCATCTCACATTCTCCCCAGTCACATTTGTTGAAGTAATTTTGTGCTATTACATAGCTTTTTTTTTTTAATCTCTTTTTTGCATATCATTAGCAAATAAGGTAACTTCTATCCCAGGATATGAATTCAGATCCCTTTTTGTAAATATTTTGCTATAATATTCTTAGGGTTTGGCAGGGTGGGTAAGAGGTGTTGACATTCCTGGTTTCTCAAAGCACTTTGTTTCTCACACCATGGCTGCCTAAACCTTTTGTGGAGGCTTATTACCAAGATGAACAATTAAATCAAAGGTGTCAACTGACTTTCCTTTATCTGTTATTTTATTATGGCCCAATTTAAGTTTATTAATAGACTGCAAAAGCTGTGCCAGTTACATTCAAGTATATCATGACAGTCTTAATCTTTTCTTTCACTTTCAATGTACTTTTTAAGAAAGAAAAATTACTTGATGCAGATGTTGCTGCTCTATAATTACTCAGATCACCTTTTGCCCTTTTAAAACACAAGTTAAGAAACTAAAGCAAGTAAATTACAGTAATAAGTAATTTAAAGTAACAAGATCTTTAGATACTTAGCTACTGCCTTGAGCATTTAATGTTAAGATACCACTCTGTTCCTATATATGTGTAAATAATTAGGATGTAGATGACGGTATAGCAGAGCTTTTTCAAAAAACAAGTAGTCCCATTCCTGGCTTTTTGAGAGCAAACATAATGTATGCTGATCTGCACTACAAACAGCCCTACTGTTCTTCTCCCTGCTTAGACATACATACATTGTGTGGCAATTCAAAACAGATTTACCCAGTCCACCAAATCAAGTCTCAATCCCCAGAGGATTAAAGGTAGCTAAGAATAGGGAAACTTAAGTAGCTGTCAAAATACATCTGAGTGTGGCCATTCTCCTCAAACTCTCCCACTTTAACAGGCCACACAAAACATGGCTTTTTTACCATAAATCTCGGGTCATGGCCACACTTTCCTATTGTCAGAACTCTTCAAGCTGTCTGTGATGGACGTGCAGTCTGCTTCTCAGAGGACTCAAGACTCTACAGAGATTATTTTAGCAAAGTTATCATATGAAGTGTATTAAAATTATCGAGTTTTCTCAGCAATGCTTCAAAGAAAAAAAAAGGGGCTGATAAAAATATTAAGAAAGCTTGCCAGTTGAGAAGATCAAGTCAGAAAATGCCTGTGTTAGAACCACAGAGGTTTTCCTCTGCCAAATTTAAAGGACCATTTTCCAGAAAGTATTCCTTGGAGCAGTATGACAGACATTATACATGGTTGCCATATAGATAAAGCAACATCCTTCATTTCATCAGGAAAACCTCCTGAGCATTTAACCAGAGTGGAAAAGAATGTTCCTGTGTGTCTCCTCTGCGTTAATCTACATCTGGTTTGGAACTCAAGTCATCCACCAATACAGACCAGCCACAGAGCTCACAGTTACCACTGAAAAGTCAATTTCTCAGTTGCTTATACTGCACTGACCTTGGACCATCATGACTGTGTCTGAGCTAACACTTGTCCGCCCTTCCATGAAGCCTGTTTTCCACATTTTTGTGGCTTGACACACTGTCCTAGTTCCAACTAGAATAGAGTTCATTTTCAAGAGGGGCCTGGACAGGTGGGCAAACATAACACATAACCCTCTGTGCTCTGGCCAGCTTTAAAAACATTGCAACAGCTGCAAGTCTCCTGGGTGGGATAACATCATGCTATCACACCTAATCCACTACACAGGAGCTGACCACTTGCACCATGGCATGCTCCAAAGAGAAAGTCTAAGCTCTCCCAGCCTTATCTAGAAGTATGAATAGGACCAACATCTTCATAAAGCCTTCCAAAGCTGGTAGACCTACGACAAGGTTACGGGTGAGCCATCTCAGCAACATTACACACAGATCAGCAGCTAGCTCTGTAAGACTAAAGACAAGAAACACAGCCCCACCTCAGGGTGAAAAATACCCTTTTTCAAGTTCCAGGTGTTTCTGACAGTCCACCACTCACACTGTGACTCAACACCCTCCTTGGGGCAACAGGGAATCTCATCACCATACAAGAAAATCAAAGCACCTGTTCATCTAGAGAGGATGGTGTGAACAGCCCTATCACAAATGATGTGAAATGTAACCCAGGAGGCAGGAGAGGCAAATGGAGCAGAGGAAACATCTGAATTTGAGGACTTTTTCACAGGGGCTGTGGCAAAACAACCACATGCTGTGGGAGTTTCACCCAGAGGACATGCCACTGACAGTCTGAGTCCAATAACTATTTTACAGGATTAGGTGGTATCTCTGGGAGTCCTGGCAGCATTGTCTTTAAATGTCCTTTAGCTGTGCATAACAGATGAACATGTTAGTTTTATTTCCAGGCAGTCCTTATTCACAGAAAACAGAGGTGGAAGGGGAACAGACTGTTAAGTTTTGGCATAAAGGACTTCTCTTAGAAAAAGTTCTACTGAAATGTTTATGGGGACTTTTTTTTTTTATTCTTTTGCATTATCTGTTTAGATTTAAACATCTATTTCACAGCTCTATTGTTCTCCCATGGAAACTCATAATCAAAGTTTAAACATTAATCCAAAAGAAAATGAAACTAAGATTACCTCTAAACTACTTTATGTCTTGGCAACTCTACCTTTTGACCCTACTATCACTTTGATGAATCCAGCCTATTGTGTCGTGTTGTAAAGATCTGGTTTGCACCAGCCCTAGAACAGGCTGCCAAGTAGTATACTGGTAGTTTTACAGATGCCTCTACTACCAAAGCCTCTGAGTGAGTGTACAGACAATGACATAGATTGGTTTAAACCAAACTACTCAATAAAACCAACATCGAGGCACCAACTCCCATTCATCAGACAAAAGACTTGAGCCTTGTACTTTCTCATGAAGATCAGTAGCCTCAAATTCTCCTAGATCAATGGGGACAAAAAGTTGAATAGATAGTAGTTTTCCTTAAGAATGATTAATTG
The DNA here is from genome assembly GCA_013400835.1 of Zapornia atra. Lineage (NCBI taxonomy): Eukaryota > Metazoa > Chordata > Aves > Gruiformes > Rallidae > Zapornia > Zapornia atra. Next base: position 203,554 of record VZTU01014559.1, on the reverse strand, counting down.
GGATTTAAAATTAGTAGACCTACCATTAGTTGATCACAATCAATGAATACTACTAAACCACTGTTTATACTAACAATCCACTAATTTTTTCACTTGTCTTGGCAGGACAAGTAGCACTTCAAAAGGTCTCCTTCCAACCTGTGTAAGTAAGGAGTGAAAAATCATTGAGTCTAATAGCCTTTGTGTCAGGTTGTTGCATGGAAATCTGTATCAAAATCTTCAGCTGCACCGACAAGCCGAAAGTTCACACTGGAGAAGAACTGATCTATTCTGTTGTTGTCTGGCAAACCACCAGACCTGTATGCTATAATCACGGTGTCATGTAAAAAGGACACCTCAGGTGCTGTCACTTAGGAAACCCAGAACAGAAATGCAGTTCTGCCATTGCTCTGTGATGGGACCTTACCCATGGCCTGTCGGCGCTCTGCCTTTCTTAAGGTGGCTGCTTAACTTGATGGTTTGCAGTACACCCACGTTGGGTCATGTAGGCAGTTAAGTTGAATAAAATTCTGTCAAGGTCTAAATCTATCATTAGGCTGCAATTACCACTGGAAAAGTTGCTTTTCTAGTGATTTGATTCCTGTGTCATCAGAGCTGCCTGTAACAAATACTTCATTGTTTTATTGTTGTGGTGGTTTTGGCCCTAACCAAAGGCCAAATACCCACCAAGCCGCTCGCTCACTCCCCCCTTCAGCCGAAAAGGGGAGAAAATAGATATTGGGAGGCTTAGGACTTGAGATAAGGACAGAGGGATCACTCTCCAATTAGTGCAATGGGCAAAACAGACGCAGCACAGAATAAAGGAAAGAAAAAGTGATTTATTACTACTTACTACAACTACTACACCCAGTGAACCGGAACGAGATAAGAAGCGGCCAGGTCTTCAAGCACCTTCCCCCCACCCCTCCCTTCTTAGCAAACTTAAAACTCATCACGATTTTACTCCCTTCTTCCCCCCCCAACATGGCGCGGGGAGGGGCAGGGAATGGGCAGTGGGATTCCGGTGATTCCCAACAAGCTGCTTTTCTTCCCCCAGATATTATCACTTCTACTTCCTCCCCCCACCCCTCGCCTCTTCGCACTCATGACTTTAATCAGAGATTCGCTCCCTTCTTCCCTCCCGTTCGCAGTACAGGGGGGGCAGGGAATGGAGAGTGAGGGGTTTCAGTCCGTTCCTCCCAAGCTGTCTTCCATCTCAGCTGGGGGGGGGGGGATTCCACATACACACACACCCTTCCCCTGCGGCACCGTGGGGTCCCACCCACGCGAGAGTCGTGTCCACGACCTTCTGCAGCGTGAGTCCTCTCTATCGGGGAGTCATCCCCTCACCACAGGCCTCTCAGCAGGACTCTCCCCTCCATAGGGTGCTGACGTCCGGGTCCAGACCCCCCGGCCTGGTCACCCGCAAAGTCACAAGTCCCTTGGCAAACCTGCTGAGGCGTGGATCAACCTTCACAGGGCATAGGTCTCTCTGCTCCCCGTCCTCATCCATGGGCTTCGGGGGGATACCCGTTTCACCATGGACTCCACCACGAGCTGCAGGGGAAACTTTCTCTTCGCATTCTTCATCCCCCCCCTCCTGTGGGCCTGGCCTTGGCGTCTGTGCAGCTTGTTACATCTTCTCACTCCTGCTCCGGTGGCAAAGTGCGCCTGCCAGCAGATTTTTTTTCTTCCTATATGTGATTCCCAGAGGCGCTATGACCAGCTCTGATAGGCTTAGTCTCAAATTTGGCCTTGAATGTACCAATGTTTTCAAAATATGGGGCTTGCAGAAAGCTGTAACTGCAGCTTACAAGAGCCACTGAAGCAGCACAGCTACACCAAACTGCAACAATTGTGTAAACTTCCTTCTAGGTCATGCCTGACTTGATGAGCTTTGTCTATGCCATCAGACGATGGAAGATGGCAGGAAGTAGCCAAAGTGCATCAGCTCTGCACACCCACTGTTCCCTGTTTCAGCAGCTGACCCAACTGTGTCCACACATCCTTGTTGGGGAGCCGACTTTATCCCAGAAGGGAAGTAGAAAGCGCACTGTATCATTGTGAGGCAGCTCCAACATGCTAAATAAAATCATATACTATCACTTCATAAGCAAAACCTGCTGCTGAGGGGAAAGAAAGGTTATGTTTGGTTTTGAGATTTTAAAAGCATTTTTTCTTTTTCTTTTCCTTTTTATATTTTCCTCTCTTAACCCAAAGGGATCCAAACCAGAAATTCCTTCCTCTCTGAAAGATTTAGGTCTAGGACGTTTGTGGCCTTATTCTCCTCTCAGCTATATTAAGCCAGACATAGCTCCAGTGAGCTGACAGAGCTACTTCAGCTTAAACGCAGGACAAGGGAGACAAGAATCTGTGCCACACTAATGAAGTCATAACAGCAACAGCCCTCCAGAGCGGTGTCAGCATTTTCAAACCAAAATGATGTTGATTTTTCAGCTGGAACAGACAAGATTTTGAAGCTCATTCAAATACTCTACACCAAACTATTAAATTCCTTTCCAGCATCTTTTTACTGCAGGCCATTATATGGGTCTGTAGCCTGTTGAGGCCAAGAAACATGGCAATGATTTTACCCTCTTTCCTCTTCCTGCCAGTTTTTAACCCAGATGAAATAGAACACTAACTAGAATAAGTAACAGCTATGTGTAAGGGGTCCTTGCAAGTGCCACAAGGTGTGACGTTCTCCACAACATCCTGATACCTGGTGACAAGAGGGACTGTTAGGATTACAACCTGTGGCATCCAGAACACAGAAATCATTCAACAAATCTTGCAGTCAGACCACAACCCTTGGGTGACTTGAAAAGTCCAGATTAGAAGGGTTTGGACACTGGAAATTATTTTGAATATTTGCCTCAAGCAAGGAGAAAGAACTACCATCATGTGCCTCACATCTTTTTCTTTTTAAGTTATCTTTGTTGAGTCTACAAAAAGAATTGCAGAGGATTCTGTCTGTGATAAATTAATCTCCTTTCTCTGAAGAAAGACAAGTACAGCCTCCAAGTTTGGCCCCCATAAGAAATTGAGACCCAGCACAAAATCAGCGTTTCTGATCCTCGTTAATCCAGTAGAGGTAGACTCTGCCATGAAGGATATGTATGTTTTCAACATACAGTGCTCCTTGTCTGCTCAGTCTTTGCTTTGGCCTTTGAACTTCACTTGTAATTCCTGGCTTACCTCTTCACCCTTCTTCACAGACTTCTGATTTGACCTTTGCTAATTTTCTTTCTCCTAATCCTGACCTGCTTGTCTTACATTGCTTAAACCTTATCTCATCTGCTACCCCAGGATCCGCTCTGCAGTTTATAGTCCCTAATCATGTGATTAAGCCCTTCTTGACCAGACCTTCTGGCTAAGTGCAACCTATTTCTCAGATACTAATTGACTGCCGTACCTTCATCCCATCTCCAATCGTGATTTCAGTTTGGCTCAGGTCAGGGGTCCTGATTACCCATATCCTACTGTGTGCATTTTACCTCCCAGGGCAGGGCAACATGGCAGAGTAAATCCTGAGTCATCTGTAATGGCTACCAATGTCCAGCCTATATTAATTGCTAAGCCATCCCATCTCGTTCTCATCAAAACTCCTCCCTTTTTGGTAGAGATTTTTTGGGCTGAAATTGTTTGCATTTCTTTTTACATTCCTGCACTTAAGCATTTTAATCCAGCAGAGGCCCTGAATCCAGTAGATAACCTGGAGCCACCATGCACACTCCAAGTAAAAGATGTTTTTTTCTATGTTTTGTTAAAAAACAATTCCCACTTTGGCAATGGACAACATCGACCCAAGGCAGTGCTAACCATTCAAATATCCAAGTCTCATGTTACCCTTCTAGTCTCATTGTATCTTTTGTGGTACTCTCCTATGTTACCTTACCTCTTTTTCCCACTTCCATCCTGATATCCATAGTCCAATAAATGTGTTGACCATGACAGGATTCTCATGGGGTTATTGGTCACGTCTTTCATAACTTACAGTCCCTGTCACACAACTGAATATTTGACAATATCACAGAGGGGCTGGACACCAAGCAGCCATGAGGGCATTGCCTTTCTTTTTTTTTGCTTCTCCTGATCTGAAGGTGCCTGTTCTCCACCTGAATTACTCCTTCTTGAGCAAGAGAAGCCCAACCCCACAGACGATGGCAACTCCCCTGTCCACACCCTGGCTGGATCTACTGGCTTCTTCCAATGGCACTGGGTGGAGAAGGTGGGATGTTTTTCGTCTGCATGCCCAAGCTCTTTGGAAGTCTGGGTGCTACAACACACCCAAACTGTTTAAATTAGACAACACTGTGTACTGGGGATGGGACTGGTGGAAAAGCATTGCCCTCTTCCATATCACCAAAGCTCAAATCTACTCATACGAAATGAACTTTGGCTGCTGCCCTGCATATTTACAATCAGTTTCCCTTACACAGGATATTAAAAAATAAGTTTAAAATTATTCTGTCTAATATTAGGAAACCCAATAAGAACAAGGCAGATGATATGCACAGATTCTTCACCAGGCAGCACAAAAATATAGCATTTTGAAGTCTTGGGAAACATTAATAAGTTCTAGAGCCTGTACTAGATCCTTCCTTTAATCATCTCCTAATATATGTGAAGCAGTGTGACCCAGAAAGTTGCTGGTCTCCAGTAAAGGAAGAAGGTCTTGGTGGATGTTCATGAATCTAACAGCAAGAAGATTGTGGTTCCTCCTTAGCCCTAAAACATAGTAACAGACTGACCTTTTTCTCTCCTTTCTGGGAAAATAATCCAATCTGTGTGCACTGGCACACCGATGATTCTTTGACTTTCTCCCTCACTTCTCTCCTGATAGACTGCACAAGAAAGTAAATAGGTAGAGGTTTAATATTTTATTACTTCAGTAGCCTTATTCTGAGATGTTTATAAAGAAGGAAATCTACCTCTTCCTGGATACTGATGAACTGTCAACTTCCTCCACCCGGCTTCTTTGTAACACATGAAAAGCCTTCTCATAGGCAAGTTTATTAGCTTTGCTCCAGCTATAAAAGGGGAGAAGAAGGAAAGCAAAGGGGTTGGGTGAGGAGGGTGCCTCAAATCCTTCGCTTGAACTCTTCCTCATATTCACCAGAAACAGGCAGGAGCTCAGTATGGGGCACGCAACTCCAGCTGTCTTCATGCTTCTTGGACCTGGGAAGGATTTGAGCAAGGAGAAGGCAAGAAGTGAGTTAGAACTTCCACCAAAGCAAGGGGGCTTAGACAAGGCCCTGCCTGCACATCAAAGTACCCAGAATAAATTGTGCATTGTTCCCAAAGATATAAACAAGAGATTTCTAAACTTTCATGCAAGCCCTTGAAATTTTAATTCTTTCCTTCACACATGTATCTGGAAATACTTTTTGCTAAAATATAAATGCCTCGATTCACTGTGTCCCAGCAGGAAACCTGGGATGTCCATTAACAACATTGGAGCTTGCCAATACTCTGAAACCCCAACACTGGGTAAAGCACCTGGCCTGACAGCTCCTAGGTTAATTTTAAAGCTGGTTTTTTCCAACCCCCCTCCAATAAACATGCAGGCAACCACATACTTTTCTCAACAAGTCTCTGGAGGAGAGCTCTGTCTTCTCTACCTTAAGGGAGGGTTTGATTGCAATGGTTTTCCAAGCTGGGCTGGAATCACAAATCAGGTTTGAACTATTGACCTACCTCTCTCAAATTCTGGGAGGTATGTTAGAGAAATTCATGCCCAATATCAGGTGTCTGAGCCAGGTGGGAATTCATAATGGCTGGGCCAGCTCAGATGGTACCTTCAGCAGGATTAGGATACCTTGCCACTCATGGCTTGGACAAAGGAAAAGCTGTTGACCAAGAATAGTAAATAGATGGCTCTTATGATGTGATTTTGAGTCCTCATTTATGAGAAAAGGACTGGGAAAAGCCCCTCCTGTACAGTCAGTTGGCTCAGTGGCCAAAATAGTGTGTAACAGCAGGGGTAGATAAAAAACAGGTTTAGTGAAGAAGGTAGGAGGTTAAAACGGATCACATCCCTGGGGTCAGAGAGATGCCTGAACTCTTTCAGAACAAAAGCATCTGAAGCTTCAGAAGAAAGAAGATAAAAATACCCATGGAGACAGTCTGGAGTCACAGTGCTGCACCCTTGCCAGGACCCAGGGAAGGATCCCTTTGTGGCATTTATCCCAGTGGGTGGTGGAGCTCAAGACAGTTGCTGTGCTGCAAGGGTGGCAGTGCCAAAGGACTGAGAAGACAAATGACAGGGCTGTGGGCTGCTGGTCTGAGATAAATTTGGCAGCAGGATTCCATGTTAAGGAGCAGGAGAATTTCTGAGTCACATAACTCTCTCCCAGGTACAAGACCGCTTCCTGCAGTCTATCAGGAAAGACTGTGGCTTACAACATGCTCTCTACTGGCATGAACAGCCCAATGGCTTTTCAGTTCATGCTCTCAGTCAAGGTACTGATTTGTCTGGAGTGCACCCCAGCCTACCTGTATAAATATGTGATTTTTCTTCCTGGCAAGGGGAAGAGAGAAGATAAAAATACTAAGGAATCATACAACTGTCAGAAACAGCCTTTCCCTAGCCAGCAAGAGACAGCAACCAGCAACAGGCATTTTGCCTCCCCCACTGGGGAAAGAGAACACATTAAAACCAGACATTTTTCCCTGGATTTTTCATGCATTTTGAGTAGTCCTTTTCTCATCACCTCAGTGTCCTGCTCCAAAGATTTAAGATCAGTGAGCACTTTATGCCAGGTTTGGAATAATGCCAGGAAGGCTGAAGGAAGCTGAGAATGGCTGTGTGAGTTACCCAAACTTCAGGGCAGTGCTTTTCCATCTTTGTGTCCTCAGAACTGGTTTCCAGTCCTAAAAGAGCAAGGACAGAAAAAGGTGGACAAGTCTGGACACATCAGTATAACCTCCCTGGCACATCAACACAGCAACAGGTCACCACTTACATTCTTTTAGTGCAAAGCTGTTTATACAGAAAAAATAAAATCAATACAAAAGGTAGAATAAATCACCTCGTTGGGGTTTTTTCCCCAACTGTGATGCCTTGATGTGGTCCTGCAGCCTGTGGTTTTCCTTTGAACCACACCATTCAGAAAGGCTTCTGCACACTCCCTTTCCAAGCATCTCATCACAGACTTCCTTCAAATATGCAAGCAAACATACTAGTCCCAACGTTGCTTATGAAACTGGAGGTAAAAACTGACTTGCCAATCCACTGCCAAACAATTCTACTTTATTATTATTATTATTAAAGAAGAAAAAAAGAAAACCAGAGTACCAGTGCACAGGTATGTCAGCTGAAAAAAGCTACCCCTCCAAGGCACAAGTCAGGCTCAAAGCAACTTCAGTGCCTGACCAGTTCTCAGGGACTTCCTTGGTGCAGCTGGTTCCAGCACCTGCTCTGAATGTAGGGCCCGACAGAGCAGTGTGCTGAGCTTGCGCTCAAGGACAAGCATGGTTACTGCCCACTGGCATCAGCACACACGTTCCTTGTCACGGGTAGGACCTAAGGACACAGTAGTTCTTCCCTGGTGGGCACGCTAACCTCACTGGAGGCCTGGCTTGGCTCTCCAGGGTGAAGAGATCCCCACGGGAAGGGCTCATTTCTGCCCTTGCCCTTGCTCTCTCGCTGCCGATGTTGTTTCAGTCTCGCACTTGCATTTCCTGTCGGTGATCTTGCCCTGACCTTTGACAGGCTCCACAGAGTTAATTAAGTGTGGCTGCAAGTTGCCTCATTTCTAATGGGGGTTTTATTTTGACAATTCTCTTTTCCCCTCCACTGCAGGATACAGGTCTTCAAGGCAGATGAATTCTGTCTTCAGGTGAAAGACCAGAGGTGGGTTTTTTTTTTCCATTGACCTAAATTAAACTCCAGATTTGCAATCAGAGTTTGGTCCTAGGACTTTCAAGTCCTGCCAAATTCATAGAAATGGAGAGCAGCTTGCTTAAAATCCTACCTCTACTCGTTAAACTTTTTTAATTAAACAATATTTATAGTACAATTGGACATGTGTGTGTGTATTTTAAGCCAGTATTAATATTTAAATTATGCAATTAAATGAACTATGAAAATAAATTAGATTCCTGTGCCTAGGGAGTCAGCAAAAGCAGGGACAGAAGGGATTTCTCCTCCTTTACCTGCTTAAGAAAAGAGTTGAAATTATATATGTTAATGCTGGAAGGTGGTTCGTAAATTAAAATATCACAGGGCCCTCAAAAGAGAATAAAGGGCTAGGTAGGAATGATTAATGTGCTTTTACACAAAGAATGATACTTTTTATATATCTTCGACCTTCTAAGGTCAAAGGGATTATAGGACTGTTTGAAGTTCAGGAGGAGCTGAGCAAGGAAACAAGAGGGCTTTTCATGGGGTGATGAGAAGCTGTGGCTGACATTTCAAGAGCAGAAAGCCTATTTTTATTAACTCCTTCTTTCTCAGGTTAAAAAAGAAAGGGTTTTGACAGAAGCAAACAAAACAAGCACACAAACGTGCGAGAAAGAATCTGGCTTCCTCCGCAAGCACACGGGCCTAAAATTGGAGCTCAGCAGAACCAGCGTGGTCACCCATGAAGCAGCCGAGTCAGCAGTTAAATTACCTTGCTCCCTGTGCTTTTGGAAGTTTATTAGGACAGCTGTTCAGATTCTTCAGCAGTCCCAGTATGTTTTTATCTCAGATTTTTCTGTTTCAAATTTTGAAGAACACATCTCATACGTTTCTGCACACAGCTGAATGGGGATGTGGGTACCAGGGCACTTGCTTGAGTACGCAAACAATAGCAAATACAGCATGTGTGGAGTAGAGAAAGGAGTGCAGCGCAAGGGCTCTAGAGTAGATTAGGTGATTCGTTCTCAGTGTTTTACTTGCTGAAAAACACTTTTTGTGAGATGGCAGGGGAAGGATAGGTTAAATTTAAGAGTTCTCAGAAAGATGGAGGACAGGGCAAAGTGTTTCATCTGATATTTTCAGTATTCTTTCCCTTTCTTCTTTCAAATTTCTTTTTTTTAACATTAAAATTGCTCAATTACTTTAAAGATATTTTAAAAGAGTTTAAAATCACACAAAGGAAATTGAATATTTGGCTTTGAGTCAAATGAAAGTTTTCAATCAACCTTAAATTATTTTTGGTTTTATAGTATACTTACAGACAGGTACGTGGCTTTTAGCATGGATATTATTTTTTTGTAAACATATGCATTTGTAGCAAACATAAAGTAAATTATGTGCATCTACTTCACCACAGTGGTAAAGTTTGGTGGAGACCATTTTCTTCTTTACCTGTTTCTGAAATGTACTGAAATTTTGTATTTTAATGCCACAAGTCCTGATGCTGAGTCCTTGCAAAACAGGCAAAAAACTTTCACTTATGGTGACCACTATAGCAACAGTCTATTCCAGTGCCCTCAATTCAGCTCCCAAACTCAAAATTCAGTGGAGATCCTGTACGGAATGCTTGGGTCAGGGCTTGCTTCTCTCTTTTCACTTTTCTATAAATTTTTTAAAATTTTATGAACAAAATGAAACTTATTCACTTTCCAAAATGACATCTCATCCTCTATCTCTATCTAAAAACTGGAATGAAAAAAAAATCTCAATTCTCCCTCTCTCCCTTTGATTACCCTCAAGCTGTGAATGCTAATTAACTTGACTGTTAATAATGCAGCTTGGTCAACCAACATAAGACTTTCAGAGCATAAACTGAAGTTGCCAACAGAAGTTCTCCATCTGCATATACAAAAGCACACATATATAAATACAATTTATACCCAATTCAGTTTTAAGAGTTCTTCTCAGGAATGAACTGAGTTGGAAATAACTTTCAAGTGTCTGCAGTTTAAAGGATGAGTAACTTACTTCCAGGCAGAGCAATTGGCTTGGTCTCAGCCATTCTCCATGTCTGCATCCAGAAAACATGGGAATTTTCCTGTGTTCATGAAGATACCACCACAGAGAGGTACAACTCTGGAAAATCAATTCAATCCCAGACCAGGTCTCTCTCAGCTTCTCCTCATCAGTAGGCAGTTTGAAGTGGCAGTTTGCCCTTGTTCTACTTTAATACTCTCTCCACACAGATGCCAAAAGCAACCTCAGCGGAGCTTATTCAGTCAAGGTCTCAAAGTACAAAACAGCACCACGACGATACAGTATCTATCCAATAAAATCTGCAATTCAAAGTCCTTCACTGCCTGTAGACCACTCGTCTATAGCTCTGTTTGTGTGAAGAAAAATGCCATGCACATTCTTGATTTCTAGAGCTTTCTGAAAGAAAAGTTGAGCTTCAGCTTAAAGGCTTTATTCAGCCTACTATTTACTCTGGATTTACCCTGTAAATTCACACATGTTCAAGGACATTTTTTTATTTGGTGTAATTACATGTAGCAAAGGGCAGACTGGTCAAACTCACCAAACCAATTTGGCTTGAAGAAAAGTTTAAAAAGCCAGATCCAGGAAAGCATTGGTTGCAACATTCTTATAACTAGTATTGTAGTAGCCTGAGAACTCAGGTGGATGTGAGAAAGCACCAGTTACCTGCCTCTGCCAGAGGAGATGTAACCAATAGCCCTCACAGCCCAGAAGTTCACCCATAATAACAAACCTTTTCATATTCAGGGCAGAGTATCTGTCTAAATCTGCCTTGCTAACCAATTTCATTCATTGCTAAATAATTTAAGACTCCAGGTTTCCCACCTTTCAGCTGAGCATCCTAACCCACTGGGGTAGGGAGTACCTGTTCATTCAGTCTAGTTACCTCAGCTTCTAAAAATCCTGTACAGGGTAGAAGAGCTTCAACAGAAGTGACAAGGACTCCCACTAAAACCTCACATTTTGAATGTTTGCTACAGAGATCTGACTTAAAATTCACTGCTTTCTGATCCAGGGGCTCGGTAGCATGGGAAAGTTGAGTTGGACCTGTCAGAAGTGGTTAAAGACTGTGCCGTACACACAAGGTGAGCATAAACTCACCCTTTGTCTTTATCAGAACAGGTACTGGAGTGAAGGTGCTGCCTTCTGGTCTACTTTTTGTTAAATAGTTTTCTTAAATCTTCAAGGGAAATAGATACAGGAGAAGGCGTAGGTAGCCTGCAAGTTGGAACACTCCTCTGGGGTGGTTTCTGTGTTCCAATAAATATTTATACAAAGTTGGAAAGTGACAAAACAGAAGAATTCTCTGGCAATAGGTTAAAAGTGTCCAACTCCTCCTTTTCACTTTCCAGTTTGGTGAATCTATCCCTTCATTTCCTTTGCTTTTCTTGCAAATGCTTGGAAAATGAAATGTTTCCTTTTGGGTTGAACAGAATGTTTCATTCAACATGAAATGCAATTTTGGTAGTTTTCATTCTTCTTGGGGGACAAAAAAAAAGGTGGTTTTCTTTTTTTTTAAAAAGTCTATATTCATTTAAATCCAAACAAAAAAAAAACCCCAAAAAATTAACCCAGTCAACAGAGACAGAAAATAAATTCTCCACATAGCCCTAATGATACAATCAATTGTATTTGCTCAATCTCATTTGCTCAGCTGCTATAAAAACTCCAGTCTACAAAAACAAATTGCTGCAACAGGAAAAGGTGTGCCAAGCATGTCTGAGGAGAAGACAATATGATTATTGTAAGACAGGTGAAAAAAGGAAAAGGAGGAGAGGAGAGGAGAGGAGAGGAGAGGAGAGGAGAGGTGGGGTGATGNTAGGATAAACACATTCCTTTCTCCCCTGGGAATGAAAGCAAATGCTGATTTATCAAGTGTTCCAGAGGCAAAGTTGAGGAGAGGAGAGGAGAGGAGAGGAGAGGAGAGATTGTCTGACGCTGTCTGCAACAAGGTAAGTCCCACTGACAGCCACGATTATCCTGACTTTGAGAAATGGGAAAAACAAGCAAATCATTATCAATTTCGATCTGCTGTTCTTTAGCATTAATTAAAAGAACTAAAAAGAAAAACCAGTCCAAACTCCTACCCTGCAACACTCCCCTGCACGCAAAACCAAGTGAGCCTATGCCAATTCCTCCCAGAGTGTGTGTTGAGACTTGGCTGATGCTGCATTCCACAAATAATTCCTCTTCTCTGTGCCTGCAAGATATTTCGGTGTAGGAATGGGAACACAACCCAACATTTTCAATTAAAATAATTATTCAAAACTGGCAAACTGTGAGATACTCCTATTATTCTTGTTTAAGAGGTGGCATTTAAACTTTCAGAGATACAGAGAGGAACTTTGTTCACAGATCTAATGCAGCTCTAAGGAAATCCTGCATCTCGCTTGCCTCTCCTGAAGATCTCAAAACTTTCTTTAAGGCTTCCTTATAAAGGGACATTGTTAATGTCTACAGATAAGGATCTCATTGCACATTCAGGAAAATGTTCCTAATAAGCCACAAACTATATGGCCTTAAATACTGTGCAGTAAAAGGACTATCACATAAAATTACTGTATTGCTTGCATAGAACCACGAATCGTCTTCCTTTTTAATGCTTTGGCATTAATTAAACACCTCACCACCTTATTACATGCCTTATGTTAGTTTCTCTTATTAACACAGTTCCAAAGGAAAATATGAGAGATCATTTGACTTTCTGGGCATTTAGGCTGAGAAACTTTCTGGATTCATGAGCATGGCACATATAAACAAATAGCCCTTTTTAATTACAAATAGCTATTAAGTCTCATTTCTTATGCATGACTGTTCTCACAGAGAAGCTCCTCTGATGCTGCGGGACTTTGTGATTTCTAAGCTCCGCCGGCCGGTGTGTGTATATGCATTACAGCTTTGCTGAGGCAAGTTCTATTCTTTGACTCCAAACGTCTCCCCTGTGGCTCAACCCTTTCCTGTTGCTTTCATGAAAATGAGAAATAGTCCTTGATCACAAAGTTCCCAGGTTTTTCCTCACATTGACAAAGGAGATTGTTGTTAGCCTGTTGGCAAGTGTTTTGAACTGTACCAAAGCAATGGGATTCAAGTGAATATTCTCATGGATCAGGAAGGGTTTTTTAATCCTCTGTAGGAGCATTAAGCACACAGTGATGGGAGCGTGTAAGAGAGGCCAAGGGCAACTGTGCACAAAACACAGCTCTGAGAGCATTTTCTCACATTTTTCCACTCATGACCTCACTTCCCAGCGCACTTCCAGGCTCATGACCCCACTTCTGATTACAAGCCCAACTCCTTCAGTCAAGTTTCCATCAAGACACCTCTTAAGTATCATGACTTCTTGTTTATAAACTGGTATCCTAAGGGTCTGGTAAGGAGGTAACTCCCTTGCGATTCTCCCAGCACAGCTGCTGCCAGCAAAGCACAGAGATCTCAGTCTGCTTGCCCATATACCGTATGTGCTCACACCGGAGATGAAGGTACTTCCACCCAAGGATTTTGCCTTGAAGAATAGTGGTCCTGGCTTTATGCACCCCTGTATTAAAACTATAGAAATAAGATGGTTAAACTGTCAGAGCACATGTGGTCTGAGATGGTCGCACAGTCTGGCCCCGTGATGAACCTGCACACTTGACCCATGATCGCTCAGACTCAAGAGGACATTTCTGCTGATCACCCAGACCTCCACAGAGGATGATGTAGGGCACACTGCGGCCACAAAGCAGACATGAAACCATACCTTGTCACAATTCTTTTATGATCACTTCACCCACAATCGGCAATGTTCCTTGTGTCGCTAATAGTGGGCAAGGGAAACTAAAGCCACCTTGGTAAACCTCCCTTCATTTTTAATATCCCTTCATAAATCAGTTCCTCTGTCTCTAACCCTGTGGCTGTTCATCTCTGGCTTCCTTCCATTTTACCACTGAAGTTGGAGATTTTTCAACAGTATGAGCCTTTTCAGAGACAGTCTTTAAAGGGGAATACACAGCTAATTGCAGAAAAACTATAGACTTGGGTCATGATTTAGGACTGAAATTGATGCCTAAGCAGGCTCATACATACTCTACTCTTGGTATCTCTTCTGCTGAACTGCCCAAAATTCCACTATGATGCCACTGCAGATTGGCAGGACTGCACAAGGACCCACACTCAGTTCTGCACAGAACATCTGTATAGGTCAGCCTTGGGTACGTGCATGCATGTCCACTGAAACTGTATCCTTCCTTTTTGTTTGCTTTAAGAATATATAATTCCTCGTAGGGTGTTGGGCCATCTGCCACACATGAAAATAAAGCCATCTCTGACCATGACAACCATCTAGGGAACCACAGTGGAACTGAAACTTTCAGATGCACGCTAGTAGAGATGCCACGCGATTCCCTCTCTCCTAGCCTGTCTTTTTGAATACAGGAGACATCTTCACACCTGTGCACAAAAGCACAGAAGCATGGGCTGATTTTTTTATTTTTTTTCCCCCCTGCTAATGAACATGCTTGCCAGAATGCAAGCCAGGAAATACCAGCTTCCATAGGCACTGCCGCTGTGGGTGGTTTGAGGCTGGTGCACCCATCCCTCTGGGGGAACAGATGTTGCCACTGATTCACTTTGCAAGCATGTGAGTCAAAGTCTACATCTGTGACAACTTACAGTAAAGAATTGTGAGCAGCTGCAGAGCAAAAAGCCCAGAGTGAAAAGTCAATCAAGATGTAAGGCAAGATACTGCATCAACCTGAAAACTGACAAATGGAATCCATTCAATTCAAGCTGTGGCAAATCTACCTGAGCAGAAGAAAGAAAAAGAAAGAGAAGAGAGACAGACAACAGTTCACTGAGTGCCCCGTGCACGATCCACGGTGTCTGCTCTCTGATGCCTTACACACCTCCTCCTGCATTAAAAGCAGCTGGAAGGGGGTCTGTACGATACTGCAGGACTTCTGAGCAACTTCTGATCCAAATGTTGCAGCCTTCTGTACCTTCTCCCCATCCTCTCCATGACCCAGTGAGTCACTCAGAGGGTCTGGCTGAAATGCTGCCCCTTGCCATTTGCAGCCACAAGAAAGACGCAGGATATTCGTCGTTGCAATGGAAGCATCGATTCACATCTGCTGGTCAAATTCCATCCCTTCCATTCATTTTGCCCCTTTGATAGAATACCAGCACCCCATCAAAACTAAGGGAGGTCGCTTCAGATTGGTGTGCCCTGCCTACTTCACAACATGGGTGAGTGCAGTTCAGATGACAGCGACGTAATATCGAATCAAATTTGGTATTTATCACTTGATGCAAGGAGTTGGAATTCTCCAGGTGAAAAGTATTGCCTACACAAAGGAGAAAAGCTACCCCTGTGCCTAACGTGGGACAGTGAATATTTAGGGGAGAAAAAAGAAAAAAGAAGTTTCAAGTATTCGATCAATTTTCTAAACAAATGTTTCCTGGCTTTTTTTCTTTTTTCTTTCTCTTCTATAGTTGTTTTTTTCTGGATATTTATGATGTCAGGTTTTACTAGCTCAAATGTTTGTAGAAAGAAGAAATACACAAGGTTGCATAGTGAGGAAAAAAAAACCCTAAATGCACTTTATCTCCTAACTCTGCAAGAAGAAGAATTATATTATTACTCTGGTCAGTCACAAAATAGAAATTATTCCTTGAGTCTTAAGTAAACTAAGCCTGTGATTTGAGAATTTTTTCAAACTTACTGGTAGTATCAGTACACCAAAAGATAGTTATCTTTATAATCTTCAAACAACTTATGATGGTAATTAAACTAATTTAGTCAAAGTGGGGGTTTTGGCCAGTCAGAACATTTTTTTACCAGTTACCAAGACTATAATTTCGCAAAGGGAAGCGGCATCTTCAAAATTATGTGCTTTATGAATGTTTTGTCTTTCAAACCTGTGTGGTTCAGGAACTTCTTAAATTCAAAAGGAGTGATTTGACTACCTTAATAGTTTCTATTTCTTGTGTGGGTAGGACTTTCCCTACTGCATTTGCTGCTTGTAGCAGCTTAATAGTTGCATTCTGAGTAGGGTTTTTTCACCTTTTTTTCTTGAATTCCTGTAAGATACCACTGCCTACAGTGTACAGAGCACCTCTGTACATTTGCTCTGCATTTAATCCATCATTTTTATAACTATTACTGCATTTTTAAATTGCATTTAGCAATACTGCTCTTTGTTTAGCTACAAGTAGTTAATTTACCTGGATTTCTTAAGGTTCACCAAATTTTTCCCAGTCTTTGTCTTCCTACCTACTTCTTTCACCTTGACTAACCCAAATCATTTGGGGGCCACCTGATGGCTTACCGCCTCTGGGCTCACCAGGATTTCCAGGTTACTGCTGTATACACTAAATATTGGCCCTAGCTGGGAAACTTGTCAGGCCCTGCCTGCTCTTAGGGTTTTGCAAGAATGGAAACCCATCACTGCTGGCAATTGCTTTCTTGTCCCATTTTCAGTAAGAACAACACTTTGACATTTACCAGTGACTACTCAATTTTTTTAATAGTTTCCATCAGAGGTCTTTCAAAGTCTAAATAAATTGGGTCAACTCAGCTTTCTTGACCCACTGACCACTACTTTGGTGTACTCAAAGAAGTCCAAGAATTCACCCAGCATAATCTCCCACTGCAAACACCTGCTATGATCTTCCAGGTACATTTTATTTCACTAGTTCAAAGTCTTTTGCAAGGTCTGAATGTAAGGTCTGAGGCCTGGAACTTCTTGAATCATCTCTTCTGAATGTTTCTCTCCTGAAAGTTTCTTTAAAAAATAAAGAAATAGAAAGAAAATTTTCACATGAAAGTTTTTCAAACAAAAGCGTGAAAAGAAAATTTGGGTGAATTGCCCTAAAAATGTTTATTTTCATTCTGGATTTAAAAGAAATATGATCCTATACTGCTTTTCTTAAAACAAACAACTTTTATTTTCTGTTTGCTGGGGGTGTTTAGGTTGGTACTGTTCACCTAGGCCAGCCTAAACTGAAATGATGGCCTCTAAGTCGATTGCCCCTCCAGAATAAAAACCTTTAGTTATTTTTTTTCACATAAATACACGTTTGGTATCAAGAAACCATCAGTAAGGAAAAAAAAAAATCAAAGAAGAGCTTTTAAAGAAAAGGCTGAAACAAGCTGTTATTATTACACCACTGCACGTATTTCTCATGTGCCTGCACCTTGAATACCCCATGCAGCTCCTCTGTCCTCAGAATGGATATATCTGAACTGGGGAAGGTTCAGGGAAAGGTCACGGGATGATCAAAGGTGGGGAACGGCTTCCCAACCAGGAATCGCTAAACAGAATAGGCTGGAAATGAAACGACCGGGCGGGAAAACGACAGAGGTCCATAAATCACACCCCTGTGTCATGGGGAGCCAGGGGTGGGAGCAGGCTGGGCACAATGGGAGCACTGTCCCCTCCAGGCAGGAACCGTGGGCATAGCACCAAGCAAGAAGGTGGCAGGTTGAAAACAAGGGAAAGGCAGCAGCTCTCCACACGAAGTGTTATTAAGCTCTGGAGTTACTTTGCGTTGGGATGTTGTGGGAACCAGCAGCTTTAAAAAGCAACCAGGCAAATTCACAAAACAAAGGTGCGCAGAGGGCTGCAGCATTTTACAGACACAGCTTCTGGCTCAGGGGTGGTTTGAGCCCCAAAAGACTGACTGGCAGGAGAAGACACCAAGTGAGTACCACTCAGTAAGCGCTAAACTGTTCTTTTATCTAGATACCCATCTCTTGCCAAAATTAGAGAGGACCTTAGGCTAGATGGGTGCCTAGGCTAACCAGCACTGCCATTCCTACATTCCTGTTTTCTATCTCTGATGCTGAAAACCAGTTTTAGTGGCAGATTTTTGTTAGCATCCCAACCATCTTGTCTCCAAGTTGCCTGCCAGATGCTGAAAACTACTTTTAGCAACATGTTTGCTAGCATCTCAGCTGTCTCGCATCCAAGTTACCTGTCACCACTCTTCCTGTGAGAACAAGTAGTTTTAGACACTCTTCTTCTAACATTTCTGTCCTTCATCTTTACCACAGAATACAACCTTTCTGGAGAAAAGTCTTCCATAGAGTTATCTAAGGAACTCCACAGCCATTGATAAGGAACTGCACCGGTACTGAAGTCAAGGGGAGCTGCACATGCATGATGACATTTTGGTACTTACACTGTGATTTACAGAACATGTGTAAAAAACTGATAAATTAATCCACAGAATACCCAGTTCCCCATGTTTTGGGCTCTGAATTGGCATGACATAAAGCTAAAAAGAGATACTTCAATTTTTATTAAAAACAAAATCCATAAAATAATCCTGCTTTAGTGATGTCCTGTACAAATGCCTGTATGATATTTCAAGAGCTATATCAGATTATCTTGCCCTCCAGTTTAAAGAAAAGTAATTTTTTAAAAAAACCAAAACAAACAAAACAAAAACTCACAGAGAAAACTTCAAGTGTTATGGAGGAAATGGGTAACTATATTTCATTGTCAGGATGAATTAAGGTATTTTCAAGCTCGTCTAACTTTAAATAAAAATTCAGGGCCTGTGAAGTTTCTGTCTTGTTTACTTGCGTGCAAGAATTCCCCCATTTGTTCAAAATAGATAGTTTTAAATTCATTTATCCACACTGAAAGCATAAACACTAATGCAGCGGCAGAACTTCCAACAAAAGCCCATGTTACTAAATTTGCCAGAGTCAAGCTAAAAATCCTCTGGACTTGCTTAATAAATAGTCAGTCAAAAAGGGCCAGTGATATCCCAGACTCAGCCCAACTTCATCTTTTCTGAGGACTCTCAAAATATCCTTCTTAGGCATCCTGCACTAAGAATTGGCTACGCTTGGAAAAAAAATGGGACAATGTGGCCTGCTTGACATGAAGATCTCTGGGTTTAATTTCTGGAACTGTCACCAAACCATTGTATAATTCAGTCGGTGGGATGGCAGGCATTTTTTCAATTAAAGAGTCTTTTCTTCTATCAAAAATGTGATTTTTATAAACATAGAGTTTTGATAATTGTGGTTTTTAAACAATCCAAACTGATTTTTAAAAAAATTTTTTTAAAGCTTTGACATGTGCTGCTTTAAAAGCACATGAAAACTCTTGATGCCCTCTCTGTTACCTTTGTTTCAGTTTTGCACTGGAAAGAAAGAAATCATTAAAAGAACTAAGGACTGCAATGAATACTTTTACCTTTCTATACTCAACTCTGGAAAACTGATGAGAGAACAAAGATGGCAACCAAATATTGTTTAAAATGCAATTGAAATTATGCCTTTTTTTCCCATTTGAATAGGCAAAGTACTGAAAGTAAATCTGTTTCACTTCACCCGTCATACATACAATGTCCTAGAGCAGAAACAGTCAAACAACAGCCCTGACTTTGGATGTAAGTCCGTCCCACCAGGACCTCCCTGCAGTCCCAGACTCGTGGTGCTCTGCATCCCTCGTGCCCCTTTCCAAGGGGTGTGCTCCTTGGGTACCACCTAATCCTTGGCCAGTCATTCCTAATTCTCCTGGAGCTGGCATAAACACAATGTCTTCATGCTAAAAAGTGCCTGGGCTGAGCAGTGGTTATTTTTGGGGTAGATCAGTTCCCTGCTCAGGATCACTGGGTGAGCAGAGGTCATGGTGACCAGAAGAAGCAGCTGCTCTCCCAGATGGGAGAAATCCCAAAGCAGAAAATCCAGCTCAGTCCTTTCAGCACATTAAATTACAGACTAGGAATGCTGGGCTGAACATCCCAGCTCCTATCACAAGGGAGAGTTTGTCCTGGCCCCAGGGAATGCCAACGGCCATCCATGAGGGGACAGCACAGCTCTGCCCCTTCTACCACAGCAGAGCCTGCTGGCCTCCCCACAGCCCGAAAGCCTGGTACGTAAAGGTAAACCCATCCTGCTGATGTTGGCCTCTGTGAACGCTCCGTGTGCGCCTGCTGCATGCCCAGGTATGTGCCATGCCAGAAATGGTTATGCTAGAAATTGATGAAATTATGCACAGTGTTAGGAGCTTCCAGGAAGGAAACTGTGATGTTTACAAATAGGTGTAAGATGAGATTTCATCACAGATAGGCCATGTGGATGTGGAATCTTGCTTCACTTCACACAAGAAGCACACATATTGCAGTTGGATCTAATACACTCAACAAAGACCCAAAAAATAGACCTTGGTCAAAATTAATTTAGTTGCCTGACCTACAGACCACACGCATGAAAATGCCTCACCTTTTCCTGTATGTATGTGGTAATGCTCACCTACTCCTTGAGGTTATTATGACAACATTTTAATCTGATTTAATTTACTACAATGTTTTAGTGCCACTTACCTACAGCTCTAACAGTGAAATGGATGTATCAGTTCCTTCCACATAGCAGCATTGTTCTCAGAGAGCCACGTCCTCCAGACATGGGTTATAGATGCCCCCCATATCGATACGATCATTCGAGAACATGAGCACTTGCAACAACAGAGCCTAAACTTGTCTGTGGCATCTAGCCAGCGCATTAGTATCTGCTGGACACTGATACTTGCTATTATTTATTGGTTCTCCTTTTCAATTCTTATTCTTTCATAGCCTGATTTATTCTGCACAGTGGTCCACCATTTCATAGAATAAGCCTTTTCTGAAAGGAATCACGCGTTACATTTTTTTTCTTTGTTTCCTTTTAGCATTGTAGTTGTATCTTTCAAAATTTCAAATAAAAGCATGACTGGAATAAAAGACAGTTAAATTACATCCACATGGATACTAATAAGCAGTCTCTAAAGTCTTAGCCAGTGGCCTAACCAAAACACAAAGCATATGGGAAAGAAGGGGCCTAAAATTAAAAATCAGGAATTCTGTACTTTGATTGTTTAGTCTGCATGGTTGAGGGGACATGAGCTTGGGGATAAGAGGGCAAGAATTGGAAGCCTAGTGCAATTGTTCAGATGTTCAATGACATTAAAGGTCTCCCACCTGTACATGTAGACAAATACAGTAGACTTCTAGGTCTCTGCTCTTGTAAAAACATCTCTCTCAGAATTTGATCCATCCCGATTCCCAGTTTGTGCCTTTTACTGAAGGACAATCGTCACTGTAAAATGTGACATTCTTCCACAGCAGCAATTTCCTATTCTCCTGCTTTGGCTTCTTCTCAGGCAGAAAGAGTGAAAGAACATTCTTTTTCTTTGCTCTGACAGATTTTGGTATGTTGATGAAAAGAGAACAGTTTTCTCTGTCCTCGTCCTGCTCTCAGAACAAACATTCAGATCTGAGCTGTCTTATCTGAGGGGAATCCAGAAAGGACTGGGAAATTATGGTGTCTAACATGAAGCGATTTGATTTCCAGAGGAGAGGCAGGCCTCCACCTGCTGTGCTATTCAATTACTACTGATCAGTGCATCAGGCAACCAATCTGTATCAACAGCAGGGAGGAAGTATGGCAGTCACAAAGTGGTTTTCCCTGGTAGATCATAAAGTGATTGTCCCGGATGGGTAAATGTATCTTCTGCTCATCAGGAAACAGAACTGAACGGAATCTGGAATCATTGCCATCTGAGAAGCAACCATGTCTCGTAGACAAAACAGTGCCATGCATCTCAGAAGGCTGGGTACCAAGACTGGGATAAAGCACGTAGATTCATTTGTAAATGACCACTAATTTCAGACAGAGATGGAGACATCTTCTGTATATGTATATCTTATTTTATTATTTTTTTTAAAGGTACACAGTTCCCTTGCACAAGAAGGACTCCAATCCCCAGATCCCTCGTTTTAGTCCCAGGCCTCCTCACTGGATTCGCAGAGGGCAGTTTCTGACAAGTAAGGTGAGCTTCTTCTCATGCCTTTCACAGAAATGGTGAAAAATTAATCATTTCTTGCTGAAGTCTTTGAAAAAACATATTTCATCCTAAAGTAGGGGCCCAGCTAAGACAGCTCAGAAAACTTACCAGCCAGCAAAAAGAGCAGATTGCCGTAGAGAACGTTACGCAAACGTTAAGGACTGCTGCTTGGGAGAAGCATTTGCTGAAGTTCAAATGATCCTTTGGCTTCAGTTTCTGAATGTGTGTGATGAGAATTGAGTTGAAACAATTATAAAAACTTATGTGGGCTAATGTTCATCAAATGCAGATACAGCCTGCAAAAATTTCCAATGCCAGGGTCTTTCCAAACAGATGTTTTATTTTAATTTTACAAAACCATGCCATTTAATCTTTTGACACAATCTGCAGTTTAGACATAAAAGGATTTGGCATAGAGAAATATATATATATGTGAATGCGTGTGTGTGTGTGTGTATATACAAACACAAACACATATATGAATAGACTCATACTTAATATATAGATTAAGTATTTTAACACTAATATATGCACAAGATAAATAGTAACAGGAGAATGTAATGTAGTTGGTGTGATAAACTGCACCCCATTCTGCTTAGTGTTTCCACAGCTGCATCTATTTACTAAGTGTCCTTCATCAGCAGATAAATATTTCTTTACAAAAAGCTAATAAAGCTTCTCTTGTTAGCACACCTCTGTAACTGTGTTAACTGTCACCATAGCTCTGAGGGTGTTACATCCTTAGATCTTCATAATAAAACATTTTTTTCCTATGAGAGTTTTGAATCATCTCTGCCCCAACCTTTTAGCTACTCTTACTTTCTTCGACTCCAGCAACACGTGACTGCAGTACTAATTAAAAGCCTTCTGTTAAGCCAGAGGTCAGACTAGACTGGGTGTCCCTCGGTGTTATCATCACAGAAAGAAAAAGACCCCAAGCTCCCAAAATGTCAAGGTATGAAAAAAGAGTGGAGGTAAGAAAGCAGAGGGCCAATACAGGGTCTATCCACCCTTAAAAGCCTGTGCTGCACTGCTGCAATACAGGCACATTTCCTTGAAATGTAGGCTGTGAAAATGTACCTCCATTCCCACTCTTATTATTCATATCTTCTCGGGGGCAAGATGCAAAGCATGCATAAAAATGCAGGACTTTGAAAATGAACAATTACAGTCATCTCAGACCCAAATCAGCTTCTAGCCAACATCAAGGAGGCAAGACAGTGAACCCAACTGTTCACTTAACGTAAAGGTTTAAAGTGTCATCATTTTTCCTTAAACTGGCATCTGTACAGACAATTTATTTATTCCATATCAAATGCCCCAAATTTTAAACTCAGCCCATCGCAACTCATGCTCAAGCCTGAACCAATACCACCTCTCCTACAACAAAAGTGAACACTTTTAAGTTTTGAATACACAAACAAACACCAACAACTGCCAGAGAAAGTTGAGGACGGGGCCTCTCTCTGTTGCAAACAAACACCCCAAGAATATTTCTTTACTAGTCCATCATCTTAGACACGACCAAAAACTTCTACAGCACCCTCAGGGAACATCTCCTCCATTCCTTTTAGTGGGAATGAATATCCTTCCCTACTTGCAAAGTATTTTAGAAGCATTTAATTTGTGGTAATTTAAATTTTTCATGAGTACACCTTTCAAAGTGAGATTCTGAAAAGTTTTGCAAGAAATAAGTATGCCTGTGAGATTTATGATTAAGCCAAGGCCCACAGAAATGAAATGAGATAACCAGCATAATGCTAGTTCATGGCTGAGCTCGTACTGGAACTTGAGAGTCCTGCTTCTGAGTCCTCTGATGTTAGATTGCATGGATTTGAAAAGATAGACATCTTGGACTCCCAGAGGAAAGTGCTCCAGACAAAATAAATCACTGTCAGAGATGGGTGAGATTCCACTGAAGTCATGCCAGGGGTGAGTTGAGCAATTCATCTTCAAAGAAGTTCATTGCATCTTATCTCCAGGAAGATATTAATGATATTAATGGCACATTTACGCAATGGAAGTTTCAACATGCAAATTATCTTTATTAAGACATTTCTTTTAGTTGTTTGCACTTGCTTTCACACTGAACTATAAAGGATTTGTCACTGGCCCTACCAACTATCCCACTTCTGTTGAAATCAAGAGCGAAATTCCCACTGACCGCAATAGGAAAATACTGAACTGTAGAAACCTGGATAAAACCTGGAACGACCTACTTGGTGGTAGAGGTGGGCTTGAAAATTGAAAAAGCAACTAAAGAAATATGTATTTTCATCATCATCATCATTGCTGGGATTGGCAAAAAAGTAGGCCAATTGCCATGCTTTATTTAAGAACCACTGTGAGTATCTCTGCTCCTGGGATACAAGTTATCCTGCCTAATGTGCCATAAAGCATTCCCAGTGCTTACATCTAGGATGTTTCACCAGCAAGTAAGGAACATGTAGCTCTTCAGAACAAACTTCTGTGCTGTCAAGATGCCCAAAACCAAGTATAAGCAAGTAAAAGAAAGTTTGGGAAGCTCATAAATAGCTACAGACTCAAGTCAGGCAGGAATGAGATGAATAATAAGAGTTTGGTAATGGCTAACCATGAAAGCAGGTGAGCAATTAAATCACACTTCTCTTGAGCTCTTGATTTCCCAATCCTGACACGCAAGGACGGAGAGAGCCTGTGAATGCTGGAGCATGTTGCAGAGGGCCCTTTACACCCAGACATCCCTACTCCTCCTCTTCCCTGGTATTCCTTGGAGGTGTTAGCCCATAGGAATGTGAAACCTGTTGTCGTGGCACGGTCAGAAAACAGTAGCCAAGCTACCGCCGCTATTCATTATATGCAATGGTAAAAGAAGTACGTGGAAAGGCAATCTGTTTCACACTCTGTGCATGAAATATTAGCTCCTCTCCACAGCTTGGGTCTCTCTGTGACCCCCGTGGAAAACTTGAAATCCATGGGGCATATCTAGTATGACCTGAGGAATTTGTATGAACTTCACCCCTTCCTTTCAGGCAGCTCCATGCATCCCTGCTTGCTGCTACTTCACACACAGAGATGCTCAGAAGAAAATTCTGAACTGCCC
Organism: Zapornia atra; assembly: GCA_013400835.1. Classification (NCBI taxonomy): domain Eukaryota; kingdom Metazoa; phylum Chordata; class Aves; order Gruiformes; family Rallidae; genus Zapornia; species Zapornia atra. The sequence goes on along the minus strand of VZTU01014559.1, from coordinate 178,791 downwards.
ACATACACGTCAGTGCAGAGTCACTAACAGGCCTCTCTCTCTGACCACATTAGCTTCCTCCCTTAGATCTGGGAAAGTAGAGACCAAAGGGAAAGCAGCAACATCTGCCTGTCCCTCGGTTCATAATGGAGGCAACTTCTGCAAAATACTCCTTTAAAGATATCTTGGGGAGTTCACTTGCATGATGAACAGAGAGCTCTGTGTGTAGACTCCTTCCCATCAGACAATTACTACCAAATGCACTTTTTCTTTCCTTAACATGATGGGGAACAGCACAATAATTAAAGAGCAGGCTGAAGGGGATATTTTTACTAACTTGATAGCTTTGAGATCACCAAATGATCTGCCAGGAACAAGCCAGTCACATGTGTGGTTATAAAAGGAGCAGCCATGACTATTCCAATAGGAGAAACAGTTCCACGGGTCAGTTGTGCGTGGGGTGTTTATTTGTATACATGTGTCTGACCAAAAGAGCAGCATGAGGGTCAGCACACCTTGGTTGCCTTCTCTGCAATCCACATCTCTGCTCTCTGTTCTCCTCCTCAAGCATCCCACGTGGGCAGCCTCATACCACACAAGGCAACACAGATGCAGGTATGTCTCTTTGGTACCTCCACAGGCACGTGTTCCTTGCTGGTGTAAGGCTAAGCAGGGGTGAAAAGGGAAGGGGCTGAGAGGAGGGATGGGGAAGGGCTGCTGGAGCTCCTGGGGCTGAGAACCAGTGGATGGGATAGGGATAAAGGGCTTCTGCGCTGATGTTAATTCCTCCTAGGGCAGGAAGAGAAGGTACCTCCGTGTCCTGTTTGACCCAAGTTACTTGTAACTGTCCAGACCAAAAAAAAGAGAAGGTGGGAGTGGAGATTCAAGGTGACCTCTGGACACAGAGACCATGCCACTGTTTGGAGTGGTTGCCTATAATAGGCAAAGATGCAATAGGAGACAGAGCAGCTCTCAGTTACTCTGGGCAGTTACTCATTAGCTACTTTCTAGAGCCTAAATAGCATCAGCCCCAGAAAACTCAAAAGATGTCTTATCCCACCACGGCTGCATTACTCCTTCTTTTACTGAGCACAGAAACAAGAGAGGAAAGAAATGAGCCAGAATTCAGCTGGTTGGTGTCTTTTCTTTCCTCTTTCTCATCTCTTTTTATTACCCACAACCATAATTTAGCTACTTCTCCAAGAAGCCTGGAGCCTCTCTCCAAGAAGCCGCTGGTAATATTTTCTCAGCAGATAAGCAGTTTTCCTACAGAACCTGGCAGCTTTTAAGTAGCCCGAAGAACACCTTATAGCTGCAGACAGAACTGTCTGGGAAGATTGCAGTTCAATCCAGGCAGCCAGCAAGCTGCCTGGCTGGCTGGGTACAGACTTGAAAAGCATGTGCTTGGATAACGCACTATCCAGATGTTTCAGAGATTTTATGCGTACGTAAAATAGACATTTGATGCATATATATGTACTGTATGTGTACATACACCACCTATACAAATATATGTATATAACAGATGGTTTGCATTGGTAAATAGGTGGAAACGATGGAAGGAATTCAAAACTTACTGCGGTTGATTGGGAATATCCTGAGATGATGTATATACAGGTTGGTCTCTGTATGGTTTTGGAGTCTCCCACCCTGGAGGTATTCAAAAGCCAGCTGGACACAGTCCTGGATACTATGGCTTTAGGTGGCCCTGCTTGAGCCAGAGGACTGGACTAGATGACCTCCAGAGGTCTCTTTCAACCTCAACAATTCAATGATTCTGTGATATATCTTATTCAAAGCCATATTAATGCTATTGTATCCTGGGGTGAGCTTCTATTCTAAGTTACAGTTCATACTGTACAGGCTCTACTTTTAGTCTATGAAGTTATCCACAGATTTGTAGTCTTTTCTGCAGCTGGGGAAACTGAGGCCCTGAGACACCAAATGACTTGCACTAGCCTTGCAAAACAGACCAGAGCAGAGGCTTGCCCCTTGGACTCCATTCCACCTTGACTGCCAAGACTAGAAGTGGTAATTCTCCAAGACTTCTTGTTGCCTATATTTTTTCCTCTCTCTTATTTTCAAACTACTTGGAAAGCCTATGCTTCTATGAATTTAGGCTTTGGGGTTTTTTGTAGCCAACTGTGCACACAGTAGTGTCCTGGTTTCATCTGGGATAGAGCTAATTTTCTTCCTAGTAGTGGCTACAGTCCTGTGTTTTTGACTTTAGGATGAGAATAATGTTAATAGCACACTGATATTTTGGTTGTTGCTAGGCAATGTTTACATCAAGCCAAGGACTGGGGGCTGGGGGTGCACAAGAAACTGGGAAGGGACACAGCCAGGACATCTAACCCAGACTGGCCAAAGTCTGTGACTTTGTATGATATTATGTCATACACAAAATGACACAATGCTCAGTATATGACTTGGGCAAGCTGTCCTGGGCAGCAACCACAGCTCGTGAGCTAGCTGGGCACTAGTCAGCAGGCGGTGAACAACTGTGCATCACTTGTTTTGTATATTCTTTTGTCATTATCATTATTATTATTATTACTATTATCTTCCTTTTCTGTCCTATTGAACAGCCTTTATCTCAACCCATGGCTTCTAACTTTTTTTTTCCCCACTCTCTTCCTCATCCCTCTGTGGAAGGGGGGAGCAAGAGAACAGCTGCATGGTTGTTTTAGCTGCCTGCTGGGTTAAACCACAACAGTGGCCATGATGACACCTGGATTATGTCATTGCTTGAAAGTGCATGGAAGTGGTAGCTTTTTGCTGAAAGATACTGCTTAGCCCACTTTGGGAAGGAGACGAAGTGTGCTTGTGCTTGAACATACAAGAGGTTTTGAGAGCCAGGACCCTGAGCCTAAAATTCAGTGAATGTTTTGAACAACGGTCAGCTTTGCAATGAATAAAGAAAAGACACCTATACCTGGGCATGTTTGGGGTATCCACAGACCTCTAAGACTGGAACACCAGCAATTCAAGGTCAAGATTGAAAGTGTCTGCTGTAATATCACACTGAGAAATAAACCACTTTAGTACAAGAATGAGACTGGATACCACTACAAAACCCCAGAGGCACCATGAGACAGGGTCACACTTTCAACGTTGGTTTGACCATTCATGTATCTAAGGCTCATTACAAGACACCCATCACCAAATACAAACACTGAACAAAACAGTGTAAGACAATTTCCCACCTGGTCCCTCAAGGGAATACTCAGGGACCAGCCAGTCCAGCTAACCACTCAGGTCAGCTATGAGCAGAAGGACAGAAGAGTTTCCTCCTCTCCTTGCTGTGGACCGCCTCTCTTTTTAATGGGGGTGCCTGGAATATGTTCAATTTCCCACTCTTTGTCTCTCTCTCTTGTATGTTTCCCATGCTGCAGAAGTTTGCCAGGTGGAAGGAAGACCAGGGGCAGTGCTCTGCAAGGGATAACAATCTCATTTCCCCAGGGATGTTATTAACCTGGAGAAACATTGGCCCTGAAGGGACTACAAGAAGAATATAAACTAAGAAAGTAGCTCCCAGGTGCATTAGCTGCTACTTGAGACTCTCACACAAGCTTGGCAGGTCACATTTATCCATTTCTCAGCTTGGAAATTAAATCTGTTTCTTTGGATAGTTTATAAAAAATTGCCAGAACTTCCATTTTCTTTGAGAAATTAATCAAAATCAAAGTTTAATTTCACTCTGTGAAAATATAAGCAGCAATGCACAACACTGTGTTTAAATTTTTCCAGAAGCTTTCTTTTGTCTTCAGCAATGGAAACAGTCATTACTCCAACCTCGCTGCAGAGCCAGAAGATACATAGAATCATAGAATCACAGAACCACAGAGTGGTCTGGGTTGGAAGGGACCCCAAGGAACATAGAGTTCCAACTCCCCTGCCACAGGCAGGGCCACCACCCTCCAGGCCTGAATCTACACAAGGGTGCCCAGGGCCCCATCCAACCTGGCCTTGAACACCTCCAGGGATGGGGCACCCACCGCCTCTCTGGGCAGCCTGTTCCAGCACCTCACCACTCTCTCTGTACGGAACTTCCCCCTAATATCTAATCTAAACCTTCCCTCCTTTAGCTTTAGTCCATTCCCCCTTGTCCTGGGCATATGGAGGGCATTTTTGCCCAGACTGCAGCAGATTTTCAATCTGCTGGTGTGGCTGTGTGGAGTGGTTTGAGCTTGTTTGTTTTTTTAAGTCATAACAATCAGAAAGCCGCTGTGCAAACAAGAGAAGGCATAAACAACATCTCTGAAGGCGTTCTTACCACACCCGTTATCACGGTATTGGAGTGCCACAAATGACCGAAAACAGCAGCACTGGAGAGTGTTTCGATGGCAGCTCGTAGACATGCTGGATGAAGAAAGACCTTTGGCCCCCACTGGCCATGTTTTCAGACAAGTGCCATCAACGTACAAGTGCTCACTGCTCCAGCTGTCCTTTCCAGCAGCCTCATCCGGGGCCTGATCCAGCCACAGTCAATGGTGAGACCCCTGCCGAGTTCACGGGGAGCTGGAGCAGGTCCTAAAGCCCTGGTTGCAGCAGCAGCACCATGAAATTGCCCGTGCTCCTACTAAAGTAATTCTACACAGAGAAGTTTCTCTCTGGCTCCAAACAATCCCATCACAAGCACATTTTAAATGCAAGAAACAAGTGGAGAAACAAGTATTTTATAGAGAGCCATTTGCTTTGAGTTCTTTACCTCTGTCTTATGATTGCTTTGTCTGGGGTGGCCTGAGTTCTGCCGGGCCTGCTCTTCACATTGCTTTATGCTTTTATTCCCATTTGAGCAGACAGGCTGTGTGTGTGTGTGTGTGTGTGTGTGTGTGTGCTCTGTGTGTGTGTGTGTGTTGTGTGTGTGTGTGGGTGTGTGTGTGTGTGTGCTCTGTGTGTGTGTGTGTGTGGCTGTTGGGGGTGTGTGTGTGTGTATGCATGTCTCTGCCTGTACCCAAAAAAAACCAGAGGAAAAAGAGCCTACCTTGACAACAGCTGTGAGACCTTCATTTTCACTATGTTTGGTCTGTATTTTCTATGCTGCTACCAGGTAGCAAGTTTCAACATGTGTATCGTGTCTTACTTGGCTAACATAACATAAATTCATTTCCAAAATACACTTCTCAGGCTAGTTATGTACCTAAACAAAGAAGACCAACAACTGACACACCTCTACGGTAACCTGTACCATCTCAAGAACCACAGTTTGCAGGTGAGCATCACCACAGGTACATGCTTGAGAAAATTAAGCCCAGATTCAGCATCCCTTAAAATAATCATATAATTCCACTGGCTTCAGTGGCTACATTGAAGATTGAGTCTCTGGTGTGGGAAGGTGAAGTATTTTGCACAGCTTTGTAAGCTGGACATCTAGAAAATTCTGCTAAAGGCTCTCAGTTACTTTTGCTAACAAAGAATAAGAAAAACCCCCAGCAGCTTAAACAGCCTATTCTAAAAATATAAAAATTATAAATGCAGTATCTGATAAACCCTTCTATGCTCTATAAACTACAGCATTTTCAGTCCAAATTGAAAGGAGAAACAAACTGCCATTTGTTTTACTTTGCAAAATGTCTTAATTTCTCCCGCAAACAGCTGAAGCCAAATTTAGGCATCACATAATGCCCTTTTCTAGGTATCAAACAGGTTCTAGGCTGGTCTAGCAGATTTTAACTAAAACTGGACATGTAGGAAAACCCCTCTCCAAATCCTCATTTATTTTGATGAATTTGTCACAGGCAATTCACAAACAGAAATCTGACAGACGCTTAATTCTTTGCAAATTAGTCACTCTACCCATCTAAATCAGTAAATTAGGTCCTGCTCATCTGACTTATTCAAGAGAATCACAGAATCGTAGGGGTTGGAAGGGACCTCAAGAAATCATCAGGTCCAACCCCCTGACAAAGCAGGTTCCCTAAGACAGGTTGCTCAGATAGGCGTCCAGACAGGTCTTGAATATCTCCAGAGAAGAAGACTCTACAACCCCCTTTGCAGCCTGTCCCAGGGCTCTGTCACCCTCACTGTGAAAAAGTTCTTCTGCATATTGGTGTGGAACTTCCTATGCTCCAATTTGCAGCCATCGCCCCTTGTCCTGTCTCCACAGACCACTGAAAAGGGGCTGGCCATTTCCCCCCGTGTCCCACTCTTTAAATATTTATAAACATTAATAAGATCCCCTCTCAGTCTTCTTTTCTCAAGGCTGAACAGACCCAGTTCACTCAGCCTTTCCTTGTAGGGGAGATGCTTCAGGTCCTTTAATCATCTTTGTGTCCCTCCCCTGGACTCTTTCCAGGAGATCCCTGTCTTATTTATACTGGGGAGCCCAGAACTGGAACCTCATGTCTTCTTAAAAAACATAATATAGCCATTAGCAAATGATAGTTGTGGCACTGCCAAAGCATCACTGAGCCACAGAGTGCTGCCCCATCCCATTCTTCTCCCTAGCATCAAGTGTCTCCCATGCTGCTGCCTCCATTCTTTCCCATCCTCTCCCTAAGTAACTTTCACCACCAGACTGGCACTGGCGGCGAGCCAACCAGACAGGGCTTTAGCTAGACAAGTGCTATGCTGATATTCCTGGATCTTTGAAGTGTCACACAACAAGTCCAACAAGTTAGTTTTCTTCCTATTTTCATACTTTTTCCAGAGGCCTCCAGCCACAAAGTAAATTTCCCATCAGCTTGTTGGTGGTTTTGGGTTTGGTTTGTTTCCCCAAAAGGCTCCTTTCTGTGCAAAGTTACACTGATGACTTCCTTTTAGAAACACATTGACCCCCGTGATATTTTAGAGAATATGGCCAAGAGGTGACGTTGTAAATGATTTTACCTATATTGGGTATATACCTTGCTCCAGAACCCCAAGTTCAGAAAGTCACGGTTGGGTTGGATAATACAGTTTTTAATGAGCACTGATGTGACATGCTGCTCAGATCAAAGAGCCACCGTTTGTCACTGCAACCCATTACTGCACATCCTGAACAGGGGCATAGTAATGATACAATTAAGACTGAGTATATTTTTAAAAAATAATATTGTGCATCAGGCTAAAAAAAAAAACCAGAATCCTATCCTTAAAATAACACAAAATAAAAAAGATCAGAATACAAAGTGCAGTCTGTGTTGGTTTTGGAAAATTCTCCCATGTCTGAACCCACTGGGTATTGATTTCATTTTATTTCATTGCCATATCTGAAGCTGCACTGATAGCAAATCATAAGTGGAGCCTCATTTACCAAGCTGGCCCACAGAGCAGTAAAATCATTCCCCTTTCCTCTTATGAAAAGCTCTTAGTGATGCTGCTGTGGGGGGTCGTCTGTTCACAGGGGAGAAACTGTGAGCTTCTGAGATAATTGACTTTTGGGTAAATAACTTTTTGCTGATGATCCTTGGTCTCATCTTTTCACAGACCGTTACGCTGCTCAATCTGGGTAGGGTAAAGCAGGTTATGTCTATAGAAAGAGCCTTTCCTTATTGAGGCTGCTGCTTTTACACAATTATACATCAAGGCTGCAAGTCCTTCAATACTGCTTATGGTGATGCTGGCTTACCTTTCACATTCAGGTAAATAGGAGGTGACTTACATCCAGTCCTACACACCATATTATCTGTACCCGCACCAAACATGTGAGACTTTTCAAGCTGTCCTCTCCCACCAGCCAGGACCTCTTTGTAATTATCAGGTGCTCATGGCCAACAACAGGGCAATTTGCTTTTCCACATACCCTGACTTACTTTTCTCTTTGTATCAACTGTTTGCACACCTGGCATCACATCACTGAACACCGTGGCAGGAAGTTCTCTTAGGAGACACAACCATCACACACAGATCTGAAGTTCATCATGGGTCCTCAAGACTCAGGCATACAGCTTGTGCTGTACTTGAGCAAACGTTGCCTTCCTCGCTCACTGGATCTCCGCTTCATTTACAGAACCCACGAGTAACTAAAAACCACTTGGGTGTCTCTGCCACTGCAGGATTGTGAAAAGTGGCAAAAGCAAAATTGTGCCCTGGCTTAGTCCTGAAAACAACCAAGTGCAAGGCTTCCCAAACAATTTTTCCAAAGGCCCTGTGTCTACAAGAAGAATCACCTCCCTCCACATGTACCTCTGTGGCAACTCTGTGGAATGGGTTGAAGATGAGCGAGCAACATTGGCTAAGGATATTTTTACAGCCTCACACAGCGTTTCTTGCTTGTGTTCATAGATATCTGTTTCTCAAAGGATGTTGCTTTTCTCTTTGCACCTCTCTCCAGGTCACCGAGAGGAGATCTGACCACTACAGGCTTGTACAGACCGCCACCAAGTGCTCTGGAAACCAGCCTTTCTGGCTTGAGAAACACTTGTGTGAAGGCGCAAGCGTAACCCTGAGGATCCAAGGCACCGGAGCTCCAATTCTGACTCACCACTTACTTGTTTCTGTCTCAGCTTCCTCCTTATATAAGTGAGGAAGATTAAATTTATTCTTCTCTCTCAAGGGAGCTGGAAGGACTCATCATTGTTTGCATTTCTTTTTAAGCATGTAGCGTGTAAACACTTTGGCTGGGTTAAGCTGTTCTAAACTCTGCCATGTTGATTTTCTCCAAATTTCCTCCAATTCGTTACACATTCTTTGCCATGAGGCCCTACAGCTGAGCCCATGAGTCCAAACACAAACTAGAAAACACGATGTCCCTGTCCAGAGGACTTTACAGGCGAAAGCCTCATGCTTTAAACTTGGGCACTTGAGTCAGTCACGCTGTACATGAAGCACATGCATAAAGCCTTTGCATGACCAGAGCCTAAGGCTAGACTAAAAAGCAAAATTAATTAACAAGAGACCATGGGAGAAAGCATGCAGGAGAGAGCAGCACCAAAGGCGGCAACCCTGTAATCTATTTTTAGCTTTTTTAATGCCCAATTTACATGGAAAGCTGCAGTCACACCAAGGTTTCTTTCCGAAGCAGGGACGCACGCCGACTTTCTTTCCCTCCGGCTTACGGGCGCCGTGGCAAACATCCCCCCGGCGCCCCTTGGAGAGCGGGATTCGGGCACCGGGACCCGCAGCCCTGCCCGCATCACCCGTCCCCGCTCAGGCCGCTTCCCCGCGGCTGAGGGAGGACCGACCACCCCCGCACGCTCCCCCACGCGTCCTCCAGCTCCCCCCTCCCTTCCCCCTCCGGGGGCACATCCCACCCGCCGCCCGATCCCACAACCCCGGGATGCCCGCTTCGCCTCCCACAGCTCCGGTGCTCCCTGTCTCCCGCTCCCCCCACCCA
>VZTU01014559.1:106203-169171 GCA_013400835.1 Zapornia atra | reverse complement strand
GTCGGCTGCCTGGGGGTTCCCGCCCGATGAGTAAACCCGAAAAGCCGGCTGGGTTGCGAGGGGACCGCATAACCTCGCTGGTGGTGCGGGGGGAGCGGGATGCGGTCGTCTGTCCTGTGGTGCGGGTGTGGGGTCCCGGCTGGTCGGGCCGGGGGGTGTAGGCAGAGGAAAGGTTCGGAAAGGCTCGCATGGATGCCGAAGCGGGCAGAGCCCTCGTTTGCTCTGCCTGAACCCCCTTCTTAGCGGCACCCCTTTTGCAAAACGCGTGGGTGCGGCGCCCAGCCGGCGTAGATAAAATCACGCAGAAAGCGCCCCGCTCCCAAGTTCGTGTCGGCGGCGTTGTACTTCGCACGCCTGTGACTGCATGGATGGAGCCCCTGGTCCCAGCACCTCACAGCGACGGTTTAGGCACCTCTTGGCTCTACCAAACTCCGGGGCGCTTTGGCCCGAAATGTCCCACGGGGCCCACGTATCGCCTGCAGGCATAGAAGGGGGTTGCGATGCGGAGCTGTTCTGTGGGAAAGCAGAGCTTGCCAGCGCCGGGTCGAGCACCCCGTGAAAGATGTTTTACCGCGGGGCACAGAGATTCTGGGGGTCATTAGGGGCGGTCCTGCCTGGGCACCCTCTCAGCCCAGCCCCGCACCGGCGTTTCTCTGAAACTGCACAATAGACAGAATTTTAGCGTGAAACGCCAGCACGTTTAAACTTAAACTTACAAGTTCAGCTTGTGCGTCCGTATTTAGGCACTTCACTGAGTTTCTGGAAAGATGAGTTTTTCCTTCAAGCACGGCTTCTCGAAAGGCGGCTGTTTAATGAGCTGCTTAGGTATGTCTCACATTTGGCAGCCAGATTTGAGAAATCCAGGCGCGAGATTGTTCAGAAAGAGTGACTCGACCTACTTGGTTGCAGCATCATTTTGAGGGCTGTTCCTAATTCCGAAGTTGGGGGTTTTTTTGTAGCACCCAGCCTTCTTCAGCTAAGTTCCTTAGGACCCCAAGCTTACTCATAAAAGGAGGAATTTATTTAAACCGTTACACTGCATATTACCTGCATGGATTCGGTGTGAGGTCTGTGAGCTGGGGAAAGGATTTCAAGGCTGTTCCTGGGGTTAGTTAGGTTTTGCACAGGGATTGTCTCTCTCTGTGTTTGTACAAGTGCTAAGCACACAGATGGTGTTCAATAAATAATAAAGAGCATGGGCTTCCGAGCATGTATTTTGTTTTGAGAAAGAAAGAGCAGGAGCCCTTGTTCCCCAGGAGGGGGTTTTGTACCCTCCTTGCAGCTCAGCTATGAAACCCGGAGAGCGTAGAAATGTCTTTAGTTGAGCCAGACCTGCTGAAACGCCAGAGGTGTTCTTTAAAACTCTGTGATCTGAGATGTAAAAGTCAAAATGGGAGGTTTGAAGTTGGAGGGTAAAGAGAGGAGGTGTAATTACAGGGTTGGACTCCCCGGCTCATCTGCTTGGAATTACAGAGCAGAGCTGAACCCTGACTGGAGCAGGAAACAAATCGGGGCCAGTGATCAGATCAAAACAGCAGCTGCCAAAAGAGGATGAAGGAGGAAAATTGTCTATTTCTTCCATCTGCAGTTATATTTCCCCAAATAGCATAAACCTAAGCTCTTGGAGGAAGATGTAACTGGATGCTCTGTATATAAAGACCTCAACAATGTGACATTTCACAGTTTGAGTCTGAGCTTCAAGTGCTGGGAAGCTACTGCCCTCTTACAAACTTGAAAATGACATCAAGTGGTATATAATGCCCTGAAATGAAGCCCATCTAAATGTCTTTACCCCATTAGCTTTAACTTGGCCTAGAGCTTTTCCTGCTATGCCACAGAGTCAATAGGATCATCTCTGGTCAGCAGCTAGCCCAAATCGGAAACATGGAAGAACCAGCAATCCTGGGGGACTGCAGTGTTAAGCCTCTTTGCAGCATGTGGTGTTTCCTCTTGCACTTCTCTTGCACATGGCAATTTAAGGGTTAAAAGTGATCGAGGGTGGGTGGGTGGTTGAGGATTTTAGGGCTTAAAGCTTTATAACTCAAGTTAAAATGTTCTGTAAGGCTAAAGCTTCTGCCTTCATTACGTTAAGAAATGCCTACTTTAACATCACTGAATTGAAATTTGGGAAAGCTTGTCTTCATTAATCAAAAGAAAACCTGTAGAATGTCCAAAAAAAAAAAAAGTTTGCAGCTGGAAGTTGTCCATTGTCACTGTTTTCTTTGCTTAGACAAAAAGCCACAGAAGTTTCAAGTGTCAAATGCTAAGATCATTCAGCTCCAGAAAAGCTGATTAATAAGAGCTGCGTTCAAGTGGATTAAACCAAATTTGGCTAATTTCTTTTGTAATGTAAACTTTTTTAATATAGATACAGATGCTAGGAAGAAAGTTTAGCATATATCTGATTATGTTACTGTGAGAGTAATGAATTAGAAACCTTAAGTAAAACGATTTGTTGATAACATCATGGAAACAGTACTAATAGAGATGATGAAGACAGGACTGCTAAGCTTTTTAGAGCAAAACTGTTTATGCTTTTAAAAGTTCCCTGGCAATATTGCTTAAATTAGTTCCGTAGAAGTGTTTTATTTCAAAACCTGTTCAGGAAAATAAGTAACTGTGTATCAGGTAACATAAATACCCTCATCCATAAGATGGAGCAATATTGCACTCGACGCTGGAGGCGTGTGTGAGCTGCCATCAGTAAAACCTGCCTCTGGAAACCTGGAAGACAACAAAGAGAGGAAGGCACACTGCCTAGCGCAAGGCTCCTGGAGTCTGCAGGGAGAGTCAGCCGATCAACTCCATTTTATGCATAATTGCCTGGGTCAAAATTTGATTTTGCTCATCTCCACAGCGTGACTGCAGGCCAACAGTGGTACAAGGTAGCTGTCCTGAATGGAAAGGGGCTTTTTTTGTCCGCAGGAGATGGGCTGCCAGGCAATGAAGCTCATAGCAAACCTCAACCATGCTGAAGGCAAACACCTTCAGCTATTTGAGGCAAGGCTAGTATCTTATTATTGATGTGATGCTTTTAAGCGGGGCTAGTAGCGGGTAGGGTTATATGTAGGGAGCTCGTTTTGCATTGCCATTACTCAGAGACAAGTCCCATCGGCACTGGGGGCAGTTCCACCTGAATAAATCCTGGCGCCAAGGTGTGGGTGGAGGACAGGTCAGAGGTCTGCAGGGTGCCCAGCAGACATCTCTGACAGAGAGCAGATGTTGCCTTCAAAGAGGGTGAGACTGAACTACCGTCAGTATTGAATTACACTTACGTCCTGGTGCTACACCCACTCGTGCCAGTGGCAGAGTTCCTCCTGCCTTGGAGGGATGTGGGCTTTAATCCTTGGGGGCTTCATAAAGAAGCCCATGCTCTGGGCAGTGGTGTTTCACCTTGCATGGGTATCAGCAGTCATCCCAATTAAAAAGATGAACTTCAACTTAGTAGATGTTATGGGCTGTGCATCTGCTTGGTGCTTGGTTCTCTGACCTCTTCCCAGGTGGGGCACTGAGTAAGGGCCAAGTTGTAGGATAGCAGTGGACCTCACTGCTGGGCCAGTCAGTCATGGAGAGCTTCTCTTTAGCTGTCCCATCTAAATGTACTTTAGATGTCTCTTCAGGGTCTTCTACACTCCAAAACATTCATTTCAGGTCTCTTTGAAAGCTGTACCTGGAAACTCTGTATGCACAAGAAAGGCAACAGATAGATGTGAAAGGAAATCATTGTCCTGTCTGCTTCTGTGACCATAAAACCCAGCTTTTCTTTCCTAACCCTTTTGTTTGTAGTAGCTAATTTAGGTCCCAATCCTGCGGGGACCCTTTGAAGTTTCAAGTGCAGGGAAAACACTGGTAAACACAGACTGCGGCTTGGTAACAGGACATTATATTCCCCATTGCAATTATGTAAGTTTGCACTGTAGCTAAAAGCCTGTCATGGGCGTTATCTAACACTATCCCACATCAAGCAGGAGTGTAAGCCAAATTTCTATTTATTTAATTGTGCGGGGCAACTGCCCAGATAAGGAGGGCTATAAACCTAATCCAGCCAATTACTCTTTATCTGCTTGTAAAGGGTTTTTCAAGTTTCAAACGAGTTCTAACTTGAGAAGAGTTTGGTGCAGAAATGAAGCCCGAGCGTTAGAATGCTTCTATCAGAGATGAAGGCGCCGCGTATTTTGATCTCACACTATCACTCGAGGTTGTTTTAACTTGCAATAAAACCGTGCTCTTCTGGGTTTACGTTGCTGTAAATGAAAGAAAAAGCCAAGTGGCTCCTGTTGAGCAATCCCAATCTAAATCCAGTTTCGAAGCCTGCTTTCGGGTAACGTTTATTCTCCCGCTTAGCGTTCAGCCTGGTTTGAAGCGCTACCCTTGGACACGCTTGGAGCGATGGTTTAGATTCTGGTAGAAGTGTTCATTAAGCTGATTAAATCTAAACAGTTTAAGATTTAAGATTATTTGCATTATACTTTTGCGATCTGGCATAGCTGAGGACAGAATTTGGCCGGGGTATTTAGGCACGAATTAAATTACAAGGATTTGTGTTCAAGCACAGCTCTGCTTATTATCTGATCTTCAATTGCACATTGCACATCATTTGCTTTTTTTTCCTTTTTTTTTTTTTTTTTTTTTTTTCCCAAAACCCAAAACATTTATTCCATCAGCTTGCAGGTTTTTCTTTTCGGAAATGTCAGTGGAGAGCTGTGCCATCACCATTTTTGAGACATGTTTGGGTCTTTTTTTCCCTCCCTCTCTGGAGATATTCAAGACCCCTTCTGGACGCCTCCCTGTGCAATATGAGCTAGGGAGCCTGCTTTGGCAGGGGGGTTGGACCTGATAATCTCTTGAGGTCCCTTCCAACCCCTGTGATTCTGTGAACGGGCTGCCAAGAGATGGCCCTTCTAGGATTTGTATTTTACTCGCAGCAATGTGCAGGAATCTTTGAAGAACTTGAAAGTAACCTATCTTCCCTTAACAACCATTGTTATCTTGAACGGTTGTTCCCACATCAGACACAGGTTTGTAGGTGAACCTGAGAGCCCTGAAGTCCTCTGGCTGCTGCAGTGTGTGCTCCTATCCGCACCTTGCTGGGGCAGCAGCTGTGCAGAACTCCACTTTCCCATTCAGATGGATGTTGCATCTGCCCCTGGCAAGTGTAATCTGTGAGGGACTGGGCAGGGATCCCCAGCTAGCTGTAGCACCTCTTATGCCATTTTTAATTAGTTTGGTGTTAAAGCTGTGATCTACGCTGCTAGGACTTGGTTATGAAAGAGAAGTTGGCTATCACCTCATCACAAAATGCATTCATTTGGCTTTTTCTAGCTGATGTTTCAAATGGGTGCTGGTATTTCACTTTTCCTTTTGGACTTGCCCCTTTTGCATAAAGAGCCACCATGGGGTGGGTGATGATACAGTCTTATGGCCTCTGGTTGTGGTGTAGCTAAAGTGGAAGCCAACAAGAGGCTTCACAGAGTTATTGCCATTAGTCTCATGCAAAGATTGTTTTTGTTTGAAGTCTGTCCCACTTTTGAGTAATAACAGGGTGGGGGGTTTTATTTATTTGGTTTTAACACATGGGTAAGATTTCTTCATAACACACCAAAAAAACCCTCAGTCAGAGAGAGTATGAGATTCTCTTGGTTGGGTCTGAGGTACTTACATGGTTTGTCATGGAGGTACTGAAACCTACCACTTGCCTGTGCTGTAGAGAACAGCAGACTTTGATTTCTTTGAATGAAAGTGGTGGCTCCAACTGTGTTGCAACTGTGTCTAGGCTCCAAAGTGGGCTTTTAAAGAGCCATGATGCTCTTTTCCAGTGATGTCCCATTTAACATGGCCAAACAGATCTTTTAAAAGTGGCCATGTCACCCCTGCAGGAGCTTGGTTTTGCAGAACCCCTCATTGTGTGTTGCCAAGGGTGGAGCTGGGTAAGGGGGGGAGGACACTGCGCTGGCTCTGAGCACCTGCTTCGAGGAAAAGCACAGGAAGACGGTGCTTGGTTTAATGTCCCGTGTGGGAAGCGTATCACCGGTCTCTCTGTTTGATCTTCAGGCGGCACGGGGAGAAGTTATGGCTCCTTTGTATGGTAGTAATTTGTACAGGCATATGTCAGTAAACATAAAAGCATTGAAATGGTTACTTGGTAATGATGGGGCTCGTGCTAAATTAAGTGTTTCCTTCCCCCAGCAGCACAAACACAGGTAAAGGTCCCATTGCTGCCTTCTTATTTGATACCGTAACTCATAGTATGATATTCACATCCTAATGATGTGATGTCGCCTGGCACATCTGTGTCTTCTACATCCCTTCCTCTGTCTCCATGGCCTTTGTTATGCTCTCATGCCCATCTTGATTATCCAGACTTGGTCCTGCCCTCGTTTGTCACGGTTTGATGGGTAAGAGTCCCAAACAAATGACCTCTTTGCAGGTACAGCTCTCTGGGGGGCTGTCAGTGCCAATCTCCCATCCGCTAGCTAGATCTTACCGTTAGCAAGTTGCAGACAGAACTACATACACCTGACAGGGAGAGCTGGGACCCACTTTGCTTGTGAGCCAGAGAGATGAGACAGTACAATACCACATGAAGCTTGACTCCTTTTCAACGCCCCCCCCCCTTCATTTCATTATTTCCTCTGGGGAATAATTGGAAATGTGTAATGTGGTTACTGCAGCTTCTCCTTTGATATGTGCGCATACGGGATGGTATCCTCCCACAGAAGGATTTTTGCTTGGAGAAGTTAAATGCTCAAGTATGTTTAAATGAATAAATCATTCCTTTTTAAGTGCATCTGTATTCGTGAATCATATGACATGAGCTAGGCGAACTGCTTAAAAGCAAGAGGCATAATAAATATGCCTTGGAAATAGTCACTTCAGCCGTTTCAAAACCTCTTCTTGATGGCAGACTTCAAATGCTTCACAGCTTCAAATGGAAATGTACACTTTCAAAGACTTTTTTCAGCAAGACAATTTGTCTGCGGGCGATATCCTGACAGCCGTGCTGCTGTTGTTGGAAGCTTGTACCGGTGGCTACAGCCTCTACTGCGTACCTTGCCAGAGGTGTCACTTCTGACCCGAAAGATGTTCTGAGCCCATGGGCAGGAGCACTCGCTCCATTTCAGAATGAGGTGCTGAAGTAATGTGGGCTTTTCTGAATGTGTGGAGATTTAGATATGGAGAGGGTGTTAGAAGGCTAGGTCTCAGTCACTGGCTGTGATTTGTAATGACAAAAATAAATATACTGGTAAGCTCACCTGTACCTGGCTGAATTCCTGGTGACATGAAGGCCTGTGATATCCACCCCATACCCACAAGGTTTCAGATAAACCAAATAAGCCCAAGTTTTCAAGAGTGTCGAGTGCTGCTCCAGGCAAGGTAGGCTACAGACACTGCACAGCACAGAGATGGCTTCAGCCCAGGAGGCTGTACCACCATGTATGTGGGGCGCTGACTCTATGTCGTAAATCCCACCTCTCCAAAGATGTAGTTGGCTCAAGCAGAGCTGCCATACCATGAGCTGTACCATTTCTGAAGCAGCCGTGCCATTTCTGGCTGCAGAATGGGAGATGTTTGATGCTAACATGAGTGACTCTGCTTAGCAATGTAGAAATACTTGAGAGGCTTTGACTTCCTGAAAGGGAGAAGTATTGACCCTCTGAAAATCAGGCTCCTTTAAGGGCATCTCAGATGGCATGCTCAAATATCAAAGCATCCCTAGCATTTATTGCCCTTTAGAAAGTAAGGCCGTAAATTCTCATTCAGGTGGAAGAATTATTTGTAACCTGCAACAAAACTACCAGATTTTCCAGTAGGGATTTTATGAGGTTGTATTCATTGATCTCACCAAACTGTGAGGTCATCCAGTGGTAAACACTGTTTACATGCAGGTATTTATTGTATTTTTTCTGATCATTCTTTACCCTGCCTACTGGATAAGTCTTTGCCTCTGTTTAGCTTAGGAATTGCTATTTTTAAATGGTTGGCATGTACTTATGTTTTTAGCAATGCCATTTTCCCAGATGTTACCCAAGTTTCATCCAGAAGATCCAAGACCTAGTCAACATAATGAATCACTGAAACAGTTTTCATTTTTGCAATAGGGAAGGGCAAAGGTTAGAAACAGTGTCTACCTAAAAATGAATGAGGCAGATTTTTCTAGTAATTTCTGTAGCAATGCTGTGTGCCACCCAAGCGCGTGCCTAAGCATTCAGTGGGGCCTAGGAAAGAAAGCGTAGGATCCTGCGTTAGGTGTCTGGGAGCAATGTAAAGTTGATCCCAAACATCCCGGTTCCTGAGGCTGGTCAGCCAAGAAGGCACCAGAAAACATTGAGGTGAATCCTAGACCTTGCCCCTGGGAGCATGTGTTATAGAGACATCCCTCTCCTGAGACGGCTGCCCCGGCTTCTCCTGAGACAGCCAACCCCTCCACCCACCCCATATTTGTTTTCTAGCCCACTGGCTCTTAAATTCCTTCTGGCAAAGTAATACAGTTTCCAACCCATTATGTAAGGTTCATGTTTGTCACCTCTTAACCTCTAGATGTGTGTTTTTCTTTTGATCTGTGTTTTCCAACATATCTAAGAGCAGGCTGTGCCTAAGAGAGTAAAAACGCATTCCTTCTGAAGCTACGTATTCATTTTGTTCAATTAATATTGCGTAAAGAAAGGGCTGGTGGGTTTTGCATGTATACATTACTAGAAACCAAAATTACTGTGTGCTGGAGATAAAATTAGCTTTTGAAATTCCTTTTCCCCTTTAAAATAAAAATAGCAGAATCTGCCTTTAATTGACCACCTCAGTCATCACAGAGGCTTCCTGTGTGCCGAGGCCTTGCTTTTAATATCTGTTTTCCCCTGGCTTTAAAGAGCAGTCTTTATTTACAAGTTTATTATAGAAGCGTTCAAATTAGAGGTGGGCTGAAACCACAAAGTTTATGTCTGGATCTGGATGCAACTTTCTGAAAGTTTCAAGGTCCAGGTTTTTGATTGTCCTGACCAGAGATTGAAGAGGTGTCTATAAAATTCAGGTTCAAAGGCACATCTCCTGGGTGTGGAAATTTTGGAACATTTTGGTTCAAGCCCATTCTGCCCATTCTATTTCATCAAGCATACTTATTTAGTTGGTTCTTAGTAGGCTGACAGAGAGGAAGGGCTTCCCATACTTATTTATTATTTCAGCTGAGACAGGAAATGTAAACAGTTCTTTCCAAGACACGTAATGTTGCAAGCATGGTTCCGCACAAGATGGTCACAACCTCCTCTATCACATTGAAGTCTTTCTCATCAGGATCTAATGATAATTTTCTCTTTGCTATTGCAGGGCTGGGAGACGGTTCTGCTCTTCTTCACCCAGACAGCAGGTCTCACCCTCGGTCCTTGGAGAAGAGTGCATGGAGGGCCTTCAAGGAGTCACAGTGTCATCATATGCTGAAACACCTCCACAATGGAGCCCGAATCACTGTGCAAATGCCTCCCAATATTGAGGGTCACTGGGTGTCTACTGGGTAAGGAAAGATAAAGCAAGATGCTTGAGTGATATATGTGGAAGAGAAGAGGAGAAGGAAGCGGAGAAGGAAGGCTTAATGGTCCCACTTTAAGCAGCAGAGGAAATATTTTCTTTAATATGGTGATGCTCTCAATTCCAGATGCTTTCTATATGTTTATGCATAAAAGGAGCAGCGTTACATACACTAGAATAGCATGCTATGAAGCTGTCTCAATTTATAGCCTGGATTTTAAACAGCATGCCATGAAATATCTGTAAATCTCTCTTTGAAGAGAAAGGAGCCCAACAAGTTGCCAGAATGGATGCTTATTCAAACAAAACATTGTGCTGTCCTTGACTGAGTGCATTAGATCCGCTGAGTAGGTCCTTGTTTTCAGAGCATGCATCTACCACAGGTTTTATTAGCAAAAAAGAAAATAAGAAGCTGTATCTCACCAGTTCTGTTACTAGACATGACTTTTAATTCAGAGAGCTATTTTGCTCTCTGTGTCTCAGCAGGCAATATTCACCCACATATTTGAAGTGACTTGGAGTAGGGTTTTTAAGAGAAAGGAGAGTGTTTATGTTAAGCAGTATGGATGTGACAAGAGGGGCATGTTTGAAGGCACAAAAGGAAGCAGAATTTAACTGCCATTTACACCTTCAGAAAAGAAAACAAACAAACAAACCAACCAAACAAATAACAACAGAGCAAAACCTGATTATTGTATGGTCCAAATTCAAGCCAAAAAGAAGTTTTGCATTAACAGTCAGAGGTTTGCATTTACCTCACCCCTGTTGAGGGTCTGAGTGGAAAAGCTGAGGACACAATCCTGCACATCCTCTGCAGATGAGAGCCAGTGGAGCTCCACTGAGGGGCTTCTACGGCAGCTGCAGGAACCAGTTCTTTGTACTGTTCTGTGGGCATTTGGTGTTTCACTTTCTGATGTTATTTCAGTCCTTCTGCCACGTCTACAATGCAGAAGAGAAGCACAGATGTTTAATAAGCTGCTACCTTTTTTTTCCAAGCAGAATTGAGTCATATGGTGGTCCCTAGACAAAAAGGAAAAGCAAAACATGACTCCAAGCATTTACACCTACAAAGACAAAGCCCTTAGTTAGATATGATCACCATGGTGTATTAATAACAACTCAACAGCTGAGGAAGTTATTGGTCAATTGGCAGGCCACAGATGCCTAGTTCCTATTTACTCCTATTCATGCCACAGGGACATTAGCAACCCGTGTGGACCCATGCAGTGTTGCTCAGCCTTGTTTCCTGTTGTGTATACGGTGTGCCACCTTGCTAAACTTTTGTTTCCATCACTTTTTGTCTTCCCCAACAGCTGCGAAGTTAGAGCAGGCCCAGAGTTCATCACAAGATCTTACAGGTTCTACCACAATAACACCTTTAAGGCCTACCAGTTCTACTACGGCGGCAATCGCTGCACAAACCCCATCTACACGTTAGTTATACGTGGCAAGATACGCCTCCGACAAGCATCCTGGATCATCCGAGGGGGCACTGAGGCTGATTATCAGCTGCGCAACATACAAATCATATGCCACAATGAAGCAATAGCCAAAAAATTGAGTGAGTTGGTGAACCATACATGTCCTGGATTTATACCAGAAGACAGTCCCTGGGAGCAGGATGTGAGCTACGATTTGCTGAGAGAAGAGAACGGCTGTGAATGCACCAAAGCTCTGAATTTTGCTATGCATGAACTCCAGCTGATCCGCATGGAGAAGCAGTACCTGCACCACAATTTAGACCACCTTGTAGAGGAGCTGTTTCTTGGAGACATTCACACCGATGCTACGCAGAGGAGGTACTATCGGCCCTCTAGCTATCAGCCTCCTCTTCAGAATGCCAAGGTACGTGTATATATGCCCTCCCTTTAAGATAATAGTGGTAAAGCCCACGTTACTCAGCTCTTCTGAGTCAGTGCACTAGTGTAACCCAAAATGTAGACGTGGCTCTAAAATAAGAGGTGGATTTGCACTCCTGTAGATGAAGTAGCCAATTAAAAAAAAAGTTAAGAACCTATTTTGTGAGAATAGTAAGTCTCCTGTGATTTATGCGACTTCATCAAATGTGCAAGAAGCAGTCTGGTGAATTAAGGTCAGTATGACCACTCTGAAGCTAGAATCAAAGACTTGTATGCAGAGGTTGGCTGGGACCACAGCTGTAGGCCAGCAACTAAGAAGTGAGAAGGTTTGATACAGGACTGGGGAAGGACAAGAGAAATGGGCATCAGTGGATGTTTGTGTAGCTGCAGGAGTGCCAGGGAGAGAGGAAATCCAGTTGTGTCAGTATGTGGAAATTGGGTTTCCTTTCCATAACCTGAAAAGAAAAATAGGAAATTGGAAGGTAGACACATGAAAGGGGCAGCATGAAGGGGAAAAAAAAAACCAATCCTAAACCTGATGGGCTGCACAAGTCATGGATCCAGATGGAGGCACACAATGAAATGAAAAACAGGTGAATTTTGAATGGGGCTCTAATTCCATTTGATAATTCCATTTTCAAAGAGGCTTCAAAGAGCCCTCAGCTTCATTGGGAACCAATCGACCCATAGTAAGTTAAATAGAAATCAAACAGGAAGAGCAGACTCCGATGGCCTGTGGCAGGAGGGCTGTCTGTAGGTCTTTCCTGGTGACATTTCAAAGGCAGGCGGCGATTGGAACCACATTGCCAGCTGCCACGGCTGCTGGTGTGCTCCAGCTGGGCGCTGCCTCAGCATCACTTCCAGCCAATGGGTTATCACTGGTTTTAATCAAGATTTTAAATAATCATTTTTAATGTTTTTAATGCGAACGATTCAAAAAACCAGCTACAGGTTATCAGTAATAGCAGGAAACACAACAGGGGAAGAGGGAGTTTCAACGAGCAAAGCCTTGGCTTTCCCTTCCATCCAAAAACATCCACCCTGAGTTCTGTCTGCCTTCTGTGAACATCAGATTTCGGTAGTTCAGGGCCTCACCTGATTTGCCTTTAATTGTTTTAATAGCCTGGCCTGGTGATAATTTTAATCCACAGTCAACTATGTCTCTGTCTGAAAGCTGCTCTCATTTCTGTCTGTCATTCTTATGCTCTCTTCAAGTGACCAGGGACAAATTTCCTTTTTCTTTTTGAATGTATGTCTTCCCAAGCAGAGAGTTTCAACAGCAACAGATGATCCACAGTACGTTCCTCATCAAAACGTTGGATGCAGCAATTTTACTTTTCTTAATTAATTAAAACAAGCACATCAACTTCTCTCTGCTTGTTTGGGAGTGACGGTTCTTTCCTAAATCTCTTCCTCGCACGTATCTGTAGGTACAAGTTATCTGAAACCAGTTATATTTTGTATCAGTTCTAGAAAATGCAGTACATCTTTTTCCAACCACATAACACAGAGACAAAATCTTGATTTAATTCACCCTACCTGATTATTTTTTTCAGGTCTATCTGGTCAATCTAGTTGTTGTCTTATAAACTGAGAAATAATAGAGTAAATGCTCACACTTCCACCTTGTAGAAATGTCGTTACTGTCAGAATGATCAGGTGTACTGACAACCAGCCCTATAAAAATAAGATTTTTGCTCAGGTGTCCTGAAATTTTAGGACACACTGGTAACGACTTTCCCACCTGTCTCTTCTGCTACTGTAGCATCACTTTTCCCCTCTAAAATATAACGCCTCTAAAATATAATGCTCAAATTTAAGGGATCGTAGCTGTGTAAAAGGTCTTTTTCTCGATCGTGGATAACTAAGTAGACTGTGAGAGCACTGAAACTCTTCGTTCACATTCACAAAGCCCATTATTTCAGGGATGATCTGATCCATCCCAGCCTGAGCGGGTGACATCTCTATGTGGAAGATAAGAGCATCCTCAGCCTGCCTGCCTGAGTTGCCTTGCATGCTGTTATCCTGCAGTCCTACATGTCCATCACGGCAGGTCCTGCCCAGGGGTACCCACGCACTCCAATCTGAGAGAGCCTGCAGTGTAGCTCCTGGGGGAGGCTTCCATATCATTCACAAGAACTGGGGGAGGGGAAGAGCAAACAGACTAGTTATCCATTGGTGTCCATCCTGACCTTCCAAGTAAGATTTTTGGTAGCCAGATCTTAGCAGAGGCTGAATCTTGACGCTGAATTTGTGACACTGAAAGTCCATCTGTAAGAGTACTTGTTGGCTACAGAAAGTGCTGTTACTATAGAATGCACCAGCTAACTCGGAGTACACCAAAATACATACGATTCCAGCTCTCTGTGATGAAACAGCTGTAGTTTAATAAAAGAAACCCCCAGGTCCTGACTTAAAGGCCACTGCTTGACTCCCAGTTTAGCCAGGTATGACTTCTGGAGATTTATGGTACCTCTGTTTCTCCTCCAACCATTGCCTGCAAGGCCTGCTTGGCTCCCATAATGTATATATACAGCATGTGGATTGCTGGGACACCAGTCTCAGCTGGACCCTTCAACAGCACAAGATGTGTAGGCTTAGCACACGTTTAAAGTGTGCAGCAGCACAGCTTCTCTTTGTGTTTTTTTTGGTTGGTTCCTCTTGCTTAGATTTGATGTGAGATTTCTTTATTCTCAAGAGAAGTTGGAGCTGATGATATGAGCCTTTCAGCAAGCTCTAACTACCGATGCCCCTGAAAAATGAACGTTTGCCTCAGTTGCCATGAAAGACTCCTGGGTGTTGGTTTGTACCGAACCGTGAAATTCTCTATACCAACAGGATTGCAACCTGGCTGTCTGACCTGGTGTTTGCCAAATGCAAGAAGAATAGTAACAGAGATGCTTTTTTTTTCCTCTTAAAGTCCAGGCAAACATACTGCTGAAAGGTTATAACCCTTCTTCTTTGAACTCTTTTCCTTTCCTAATTGTTGCTCCACTGGGACCCAGCTGAAAATGAGTTTAAATGCTAAATTGAGTTTAAAACTACAAGTCACAGGCTCCTCTGGAAACTGGACACCATGAATAAATAGAAACGTTAAATCAACTTGGTTTTTTTAAGGTTTCTGCAGTCATACCAAAAGGTTGGGGAGGCCAGGAAATTGCTTCTGAAGTGAATCAGGTGTATTGTGTGGAATCTTTCATTTAAGGCTTTTTTCATTTCCTTTTTATTTATTTTTATTTTAAACTTATAAAAGCCTGCCTAAAATAGGTTAAGAGCATTCACATTTTGAGTTAAATTTATAGTTAAGCCTCTTTATAGAAGAAAGTTCCACCCAGCTCAGGAGTTTACCCAGCCTGCAAGTTGGATGTGGTAGCCACATTCATTACTTATGTGGTTGAAATGAATGGTAATTAAAAGCAAATGATTGCTGGATATGTTAGGAATGCCAAAGCCACATGATCAAGACTTTAAACAAATAGAATTGGACTTTCTCCAGATTCCTGCAGCAATTTCACCACAGGATGGTAAATCAAAAGGGCTGTCCAAAAACTAGACAGCTTTATATTGAGCTACAAATCTGAATAAATTCAGAGATTACTGTATCTCAAGTGTTCATATAAAAGCAGGGAACTTTTGAAAATATATGTCATCTCCTCAGGCTTTACAAATTCTCTTAGATAAGAGCATACCTTAAAAAAATTCCTCCTGTAAAATACAGGGAAGCTCCTGAGTGCAGCTGAGGAATAGGTCAGCGTGTAAATTTATCTTAGCAGTCCTCCAGCCTTGCTCAAGATATCAAGTGGGACCTGCTGATGAACAGGGCTGAACATCGTTGATGTCTCTCGACACCGCGAGTTTATCAAGGGAGTCAAGCTATTGCATGTGCAGCTGCTTTATCCAGCGTGAGGGAGCACTGGGGTGGAAAGGGCAGGATGGGGGAACCACTTGGCCATCATCACATGTGTTACATGAAATATTCCCAATTAGGACAGCACCAAGAAGGCTGGTCAGAAAATCATACCTTTTTTTTTACAAATGCATAGAGGGGCTTGTAGCATGAAGGAGGGTGTGAATGCAGTATTCATTGCTGTGCAGAAGGACAGAAGACGCTTTCAGGAGTATCTGCTGTAAAACTACAGGGAATATGTACGACAGCAATGCTGGGATGCTTACTCTGCATTTAATTGCCCCAGCAATAGCACTCTGTAAACAAAGAACTCCTTGTGCTATTTTATCGCCTGACAGTAACGAGAAGGGCTGTGATGACCAGTCATTCTAGTTAGATCATTATTTAGGAATAAGGCTGGAATGGTCTAGAACATTGCAAGAAACCTGAAACATGCTAGGATAACCTTCCTCCCGCCTTTGCCGTGCTCAAGCATTAGCTGGCCACACAGCTTTAGCTGAGACATTTTTCCTTGAAAATGCAATTCTAATGGATTGATTCTCTATTGCAAGTTTATTCTCTGACTCTCAGCAGCACCTGGCATTTGCAGCTAACAGACTCAAGGTATGGAGGGGCTGGTCCTCAGGCTTCCCTTTAGCCAGGTGGTGAAAGGACAAAGTCCACAAAGGTTTTTGTGCTTTTCAAAATTTGAGTCTTCATCTCTATGAAACTCAGTGACTTCATCTATAGGAGAATGCTACATACACGAGGAGCTCCCAGGGAAAAGCAAAAGCAAGTTAATAAATAGATGTTAAACATGTGAAGCGCCTCAGAGAAATATGCAAAACATTATCTCAACAAAAATGTGTAGTTTTGGAGAACAAAACTCCTTTGTTTGCCAGAGCAGTACCAGTAGACTTCCAGATGAGGCCAACACTTAAAGGGTTTCTTTTGTTCATTATTAGTTGCAAAAGACTCTTGGTTAGGGAAATGATGAGGGGAGTGAAGGAAGGACAGACAGAAGAAT
The DNA here is from genome assembly GCA_013400835.1 of Zapornia atra. Lineage (NCBI taxonomy): Eukaryota > Metazoa > Chordata > Aves > Gruiformes > Rallidae > Zapornia > Zapornia atra. Next base: position 152,883 of record VZTU01014559.1, on the reverse strand, counting down.
GTTCAACTCAGTTCATTCCAGGTTTATGAACAGTAACAGTGTGTGTGATGCCCTGCAGAGATAAGAGAGGCAGGCGGCTTCTAGCAGAGGCTGGTTCTTGCTACACTCAGGCAGCAGTGTTGGCCATAGCCTTGCAGAAGACTCCTGCTTTGAAGGTGCCACTCTGCACCTACCGCCTACACCAGTGCTAGGCAAGGACTAAAGCAGAGGCTCACTTTTCACTCTCTGTGTGAACCTTTGAAAGCTAAGCATCACTCTTAAATCGCTGTTCGTCTTTGTTGATTTGACTATCGCTGTTCTGTGACTGCAGCAAAAGCCTGCCCCAACACAAACACAGTACCATGGATCAAAATGGACTATTTAGCCCAGCAAAATAAAATGGGCACATCTAAACTACCAACGCCTTCCTTCTTGTTAGCATCTAACCATAATTGCTTCATCTTCTGTAAGAGGAAAGGGAGGACTCACTGGTAATGTTGCTACGTGGTTGGGAGGCTTAATAAACATATGAGGCAGCTTTATTTGGGGATACTCTGTTCCTCAAGAGGGACGTTCAAGCTGTCTCTTTGGGTTTTCGACGAATTCTTTTATCGATACTTCCCAAAATATTCATGTTACCATACATTAGGATCATTTTAATTGTATCCGGTTCTGAGCTCCCTGGTATAAAAAAGACAGGGATCTCCTGGAGAGAGTCCAACAGAGGGCCACAAGGATGGTTAAAGGACTGGAGGATCTCACCTATGAGGAAAGGCTGAAAGAACTGGGGCTGATTAATGTTTATAAATATCTTAAGCGTGGGACACAGGGGGAAATGGCCAGCCCCTTTTCAGTAGTCTGTGGGGACAGGACAAGGGGCAATGGCTGCAAGTTGGAGCACAGGAAGTTCCGCACCAACATGCAGAAGAACTTTTTCCCAGTGAGGGTGACAGAGCCCTGGCACAGGCTGCCCAGGGGGGGGGTGGAGTCTCTGTGCGACCTGTCCTAGGGAACCTGCTTTGTCAGGGGGTTGGACCCGATGATTTCTTGAGGTCCCTTCTAACCCCTATGATTCTGTGATTCTGTGACATGCAAGCAGATTCATCTGAAAAAAAGGCCATTTTTCTATCTGTTCTTGTTTTTTGTCCAGGCTAAAGTAGTTTATATCAGAAAAGAATAACCAGCAGACTTTTGCATTTCAAGTCAGTTGTGTTTATTTCAGTTTTATGCAGGGTTGTGCAACAGAATCAACATCATAGATCAGCCAGTTGTGTAATGGTAGTGCCTTTAGATTCCTTCACTATCTTTCCCTTCATGGGAGCAGTTAATAAAAAAAAGTTCCTCAATATCTTAAAATATATGGTACCCGTTTGTAGATAAATCTGAGCCTATCTCCACCCTCCTTCCTGCTTGCAGCTTCTCTGCTCCCCACCAAAAGGAATCCCTAACTGACAGCCCTGCAAAGGAGTTACCACTCTCTGCAGCATTTTACTTGATTCAAGATTTTTAATTAAAGTTTTAAATCTTTGTTATTCTTCATTCCCTCTGGCAGGCTGAATTATAACTGTGTCAGCCCTGCTTGTCAGCTCCCCAGAGCCAGCCTAACGCACATTAGCCAACTCAGTTTCACATGAGGTCATGGAAAGCCTGCAAATTATCACTTCTGCGGTGGAGAGAGATTGTAGCCGTTTGTTACAGCGTTGTCTTGGGCTGCAGTTATCTAGAGCTGTGGAGGAGCAGAGCTTGATACTGCACTGAGCAATTCATAAAAGTGTCCTTTCTTTGGACTCGGCTCCTGGGGCAGCGTGAGGCAAAGCCATCCGACTGTGTTTTGTTGAGTTGGAAGCATTTCCTTGAGTTGACTTCTCCCAAGGGCTGCCATTTGTACTCCTCCTGGGAGCACTCAGTTGCTAACACTAAAACCCGGCACCTGGTTTTCTCGGGTGGTGAGGTCTGAAGTCTCCTGACCAGGCATGCCTCGTTCCAGTCCCATCTAGCCCTGCCCATGGCACATGGTGTTCAGGTGGGTGTGAGAGAACATTGCTAAACGCATCTTTTACTTCCTCTCTTCTCAATACTTTCCCTCACAGTAATACAGAGTAAAATAGAGGGCACAGGTTTCCTACACCAACTTTTGTAGCTGTCCAACCCTGCAAGATCCCAGGCCACCAGTGAGGTCTGCGCTGCATGTATAGTTCTGTTCAAGCCTGTACTTGAGGAAGCTTGGCAGCTGCTCCCTCACCACACACCTCCCTGCAACAAGACTATGCTGGGTGCTAGCCCTTGCTAGTGCAATAACATATAGATGCAACCTGTTCTCCTTTTCCAACCATGAACAAGACCTGCTCCTCACCACACACCAGTAACTACTGCAAATCTGGACTGATCAATGTTGGATTTATATCAGCTGAGATTCTGTCTCTTCCAAACAAGCTCCCCATGCTACAGCCACCAGCACAGACCTGGGAGCTCAGACAGCAGAAATAGAGCATTGTAGGAATATTATGTCAGTTCTTGTCTTGATAAGGCAGGGTATTGCTACAGGAATTTGAAATTTGGCTTCGCTGGCATGGGGTTACTGTAATCCAGCAGGATGGTGGTGGCAGCATCCAGGTGATGAAGAGACATCAGGCCTCAGATGGGTTGGTGTGGGGGACATGGAGAGAAGGATGTACTCAGAGTAGCCACATTGAGTAAGAAGTGCAAGTTGAAAAGCCTGAGCCCCAAGGGAAGCATTACCGAAGAAGCCACTGCTCTTCCAAGGGCTTGGGGTTGGGTTTTGGTTTGACACTGGCATTGCTGGTGGGGGAAGAGAAGAGGGAGGAGCAGTCCAAAGGTGGCACAGCTGTTTGCAAAGTGCGCAAGCTTTTCCGTCTTGCTGAGGCAGAGCCAATACTTCAATCTCTTAACGAGGTTAAGGCATAGGAAGGATGCATCCATTGGGCAGTGGCTCCAGATAAAAAGAGATTATTTCCCAGATTATTTTGGGAAACTGCTGTGTAATTTCATGCAAGACCTTTCTGGTGTGAATTAAAATTCTACTGGGAAAACTGATAGGGTTCGCTGCCTCTTAGAATTGTCTGCTGACTCTCCTTCACCCAGATCAGCTCTGAACAGCAGCAGTCCCACATCTGCTCCAACACCGGCCTCCTATAACAGGAGCTGCCATATTTTAGGAGCTTACTACTCATTGCCACCTTCTTTGCTTTGGTCTTTTTAATGTGTCTGGTCTGGTAAAATACCAACTATTTGCAACTGTACATGATGACAGAGAGAGCCTGTCAGAAAGTAGTCCAAAATTCTCTGTTAAAAATACAAAAAAAAAAATCCCTGAAAATGCTTCTTAGCTTGTTTTTAAAAAGAAACATTTGCTTTTCAGAGAAAAAATGAATACCAGCAAACAAAATTTTGCTTTGTATCTCTCTTCCTCTAGACTGTTTACTCAATGGAATATTTTCCCACATCCCAGTAAGAATCTAATGAAAAATACCCCATTAATTTTTCAGTCTGTTCTGCTAAGAACGTATTGCATCTCTAAGACTCTAAGCAGTCTAAGCAACTGATCCTCCCTTAAAAATCCCTGAGTTATAGTTGAGATAATGTTACTTTTCCATTATGTAAATAGTCAAATATCAGAATAGTCACCTATTGTAACTCTACAAGAGAAAGGTCAAGTTACAATTTGAGCTGTTTCAGACAAATAGTGGTTTGAAATTTTTGGATTGAGATAGAGGGACATTTTCAGGATATAAAGAATAAATAGATAGGGGAGAGAGCAAACACTTTTGAACAAGGTGTTTAGCTGAAAATAACCATGTTTTCAGCCTCCTCTTTACCATTAGTGCTTGTTTGCTTTGTCCTTAAATACAACATGCAGTATATCCTGCAGGACCTCTTCTTGATACTGACCGTTGATTTCAGCTTCTGCTTCACTCATAAGGAAAGGGTAGATTTTCTGTACATTTTGAAAAGGGTTTGGTCCATAGATGTCTTACCCTGTAACAGCAGCACTGAAATCTTCAAAGAAACCTATAACACATTCCCAAAAGATCTCTCTACTTTTTATTCAAAGCTCATTTCACCGTTGCTTGGAGAGCATCCCAGTTGCATGTTTCATTTTGGCCTGGGACATAAAAAGCACTATGAAATGATTAGAGGCAAATTAGTCCTAGGCAGCCATAGAATCCCATAGAACTTAAGAGAAAATTAAACTGTGCTGAGAGGGTTTATGTTTCTGACTATCCACAGCAAATGGGAAAAAGATCAAGGAACCTCATCCTAGTTTGGTTTTTTTATTAGACACCTCCCTACTTGGCTTCCAGAGCTCGCTGGCTCTGTTACCACTTCAGCTGAGTGAGGCAGTGGGGAGGGTGGGTGGGGGAGGGAGGAATAAGGAAAAATGTTGGTGGAAATTTTCAGATCACAAACTTTTTTCTCCTCAACTATAAGAACTAAGTTTCCAGACAGAGATTCAGGCTTATTTTAGCCCACGTGGCCTCATGGATTAGTTCAGTAATTGACTTTAAAGAAACACCCAGGAGGATGAGGAGCTGAGGCACCATCAATTTGGCATTGTGGAGCTACAAGGAGGCATTCTTCATGGGATGGTTCTTCTAGCACAACCTATTAGGTAGACTGTACACCTAAGATAATCAAAACATAGAACAGATGTTCATCTTGTCCACTGCTCATTTTATTGCTTTTTTTATTTATAGTTTATGTCATGCCCAGATGAGCTTTGTATTAGAGAGTACTTAATGGTGCTTGTATTCGAACGTCCTCTGCCTCTGTTCCCTATTTTGTTTGAACGTGGTTTTAGAAAATAATCTTTCCCTGAGACACATGGAAAGGGAGTGATTGGCAAGCCCTTAGCTAGTATAATTAAGAGCCAAGAGCAGGTGACCTGAAAAAAGCAGCAGTGAACAATACAGGCAATTGTTAAACATAAATTACTCTGTAATTAAGTCCAATTGCCTCATAACAAAACTAGATCCTCCTCTTGTTCGTTACCTGGACAAAAATCGTACTGAGGGAGAATACATGTGGCATATTCTTCCACTAGGAAGTTCCTACCTCTGTGAAAGACAGCATCACAGGAAAAAATAAGGTTTAAGTAGGTTTCAACTCAAGCGCTGGTCTCAGGGAAATGATGCATCCAGGGTACATCCATCCACATGAGGTACCTGACCGAGCCAGCCGGTGACAGTGGTACTTCTGCTTCCCTCCTCACTGCTCCAACCTCTCCCCGCCCCACTCCCCGTTTGTTGCAAAAGGTGCCTGTTCACCTCAGCCCCTTCATCTGGGCATGTTGTCAGTAATCAGGTGGCTTCCAAGCTGGACATTTCTTAGCAGGGCAACTAGCCAGACCTTCAGAGCTAGTGCAGAGAAGAAACTTAAAATCACTGCTAGAAAAAAAGTAAAAAGAGTATTTATGCCTGATAGTCCTTCCTGGACAAAAAAAAAAAAAAAAGAAGAAATAAAAAAGTTGCTGCAAATAGGACTGATGCCAGATCTCCTTCTTGACCATTCACTAGACCTGAGAAACAACAGAGGAATCCCACAGACAGTCAAGGGTGACCAAGAAGAAAACAGTCTGGGTTTCTGTTTGGTTTTCTTCAGATTTTGAACAAGGGTAACAAAAACCACTGGTTTCTCAGGTTAAGTTGTCTTGGCTTACAAACCTATTGTGGTGGACATGCTCCTGAGAGGGAAATGTGAATATAAACCAAACCACCCTGGCTGCATCATGCTGCTCTCCAAGGGTCTCCTCTGGGAGATCATATAGAGCTTTCAACTTCAGTAGAAAAGGGACTGTAGCAGAAATTGTCTTCTACTATTGACCTTCAGCTTATATAAGCTATGTTTAGTTTTATAACACTGTCTTTTCCTCACTTTCTTGCTTCACTTCATATGAGTGGGGCAGTTGTCATCAGTGTAGTTTATTAGCCCTTGAAGTGTTAGTGACACCAGTCTGCCCCATAGCAGGACAGCCACACTGTGAGAGCTTGATAGCTCTTCCACAGAGCAACCCCTCAGCCTGGATTGCTGCAGGTGTCTGTGCAAGGCAGCAGCAGCATCTGTTAGATACTGACCTCCAAGGAGACAAAGTGTTATTTTTCTGGCACTTCAGAAATGTGTGTTTCTCAGTGCTTTGGTTGGCAGCAAATGGAACCACACACCTCATCCAACAGTTTTCTTGCAGCAGTAGCAATGCTGCACTGGACACCCTATGAGGGCGTTGAGACACTGGAATAGGTTGCCCAGAGCAGTGGTGGAGACCGCATCCCTGGAGACATTCAAGGGCAAGCTTGATTAAGCTCTGAGCAACCTGATCTAGTGAAGATGTCCCTGCTTACTGCAGAGGGGTTGGACTAGATGGCCTTTAAAGATCCTTTCCAACCTAATGCATTCTATGACAGTGTGGATGTTCAGCTTCTGGCTCCCCATTCACAGCTGGAGCTCAAGGGAAATGGGGCAGTTCTGCCACTGCCTGAGACCTGCCCAGGCAGTTTCCACCTTTCCCCAGCACCAACTCATTTCCTGTAAGTCATCTGCCCTTCAGCAATCCCGTGCCACAAACCACCCAGTGAACCAGACCACTTTCTGGAGAAAATGACTGGCGTCCTCTGAAGAGAGCTAGAAATTCAACAGACTGGTTTTTTAAGTCCCAAAAAAGCTTGCAGATGAAACCTGGTGAGATTTTATTGCAGGCAAAAAGAAGGTGGACACCAGACTTCTGTCAGATTGTATCTGAAGATTTGTTCCAGGAATAGAGCTACATGCATTAATTATTATTTATTTTTAATCATACCCACTTCCCTGAAATTTCTGCCTGCTTTCTGACAGCTCGGTGTCTAGCCTCCTACCTGTCCTGTCCCAAATAGAAGAGCTGTAATTGTCTGGATTTCTATGAACTAGGGTTAAGTCACACAGGAAAGCCACACAGGAGTGGCTTTCTGGAGAACCAGATGTTTTGCAGCAGCCTCTGCTGTCAGTTACGATGGCACAAATCTGTGTTAACTTCACCAGTTGCAGTTTAATTACTCAATTAAATGTTATTTGTATTTTCACTAAGATACTATTGGCCCTTGCACCTGCTTGCAGAGTTTAGCTGAAAAATCTATCTTGAAACTAGTCAACGAGCTCCACAGTGGGAAAGAACTGCATCTACTACAATACCGTGCTGACACGTAGTTCCCAGAAGAACATGTGTTTTGGGGTGGAGAGACCCTCTGGAGGTCACCAAGTCCAACCTCCCTCCTCAACCTTGTGAGACACTGGAACAGGTTGCTTAGAGAGGTGGTAGAGGTCCCATCTCTGGAGACATTCAAGGTCAGGCTTGATGAAGCTCTGAGCAACATAACTAGAGTTAAAGGTGCCCACGCTTACTGCAGGGGGATTGACCTAGATAACCTTTAAAGGTCCCTTCCAGCCTAATGCATTCTGTAATTGTATGATTCTCAAAGCAGGTCCATGGGCCAGCACCAGTTCTGAGCAACCTGATCTACATAATTTATAGTTGTTTAGCACACAGACTGTTATTCTACTTTCCAGGGATGTAGAACAGGAGACCTTGCATTGACTTCACTGACTTGTGGTGTCTTATCTGGTCTAGGCTAGTAGCAAATACAAACCCTATTTAATAAGCGTAAGAGGGATATATTGTGGGAGTTGTGTGTTGATTCTCTGGAGCTACCTACAGTTATATGATTGGAGAATCTTGAGGCGCTGATGAAGGTTGTGTGCCATCAGCTGAAGGCAGTGAGTGGAGAAATGCCAACTCCATAGCAGCTCACGTGAGCTTAGCCCAAATGATGACTGTGAGTGTTCATGCTGTGGAGGAAGCTCAGAGAGACCTCAGAAAAGAGGGCTGGAAAGGGGCACAGAGAAAAAGCATTTCTATAAACCTCCCTCCCTGGTGGCTGCATGGGGAGCTTCAGCTGTTGACTCGGTGCACGCTGAATTGCACCTCCAGAAAACAACCCTTCGAGCTTGAACAAGGTGGATGTGAGTAACCCTCCCAGTGAATTCCCCTCTCTCCAGGGAGGATCGAGTGTCCATGAAAGGTGAAGGCACAAACTGTCTGCGTGGTCTCTGCCTTTTGTTCCCAGTAAAAGTCTGCTTACAGCTCAAAGTGCTGTCCCTCCACATGTCACCAGCTAGAAAGAAAAAGCTGCTACCATCAGGTCCCAAGATGTAAACAAACAGCACAACCTAAAACAGGCACCAGGAAAACAGAAAACACTGCTTTTATCTCATGGAGTGGCATTTATTCTTCTTGATCTAATTATTTATAATTAATTTCATAATCCTTTATCAGTCCATAAAACTTCTTTTGAGGTTTAGCTCAGTAGAGACAAACGCTAATGCTGCCGTCTCGCTTGCCATTGACAAAAATGCACAATGCAGTTCGAAAAGAGGAGAGCTGGGCCAAGCTCTTTTGCCAACAAGAGGAAGCCCTGCAGAGGCAGAAAGACTCAGCCTTAGTAACAACCTACAGGTCGTCTCTGTAGCTCCAGTTTCTGGTGTCAGGAGGTGGAAGCCTCAGTGTTTTGAGCTGTGGTGAGCTGCCATGGCCCCTGTTTGGGCTGGAGAGGGCATAAAGCTTTCACCATGTCCGGCGGCAGCCGGACACTTCACAAGCCTGTGCTAGGGCTCAGAAAAGCTGAAAAAGCTAAAAATTGCTGGTTTCTGTTCTCCCAGGCTCCTACCCAACTGAAAAAATGTACTTAGGACACTTGTGCCCATCTATGGTGCCCAAAGCTAACAACTAAAAGGGAGACAGATGCAAAATAAGAGCTTAGCAGATGTACTCATTTCTAACACAAGAGTTGCCAAGGCTCCGCTGTAGTAAATTGCCATCTGCCAGCTTCTTGTATGACTTGAAGGATAAAGTCAGCCTCTTCTAAATCAAATAAAAAGCTGAACGAAAATGCTCATTTCAAAGAAATGCAGATGAGGGTGTTAATCTCCTAACTCTGCTCCTGCTGTGCAGTCCTAGATATATAAAACTACATGGTGCCACACTTGAGGTGCTTCAAAGGATGAGAACCTGCATGGTAAGAGATGACCACGTATTCCCTGAAGCGTGAAGCTGGAGGAATGAAACTCTGGCATGAAACGGATGGCCTGATTCCTTGCCATCTATCACAGATAATGCCTAATGAGGTTTCTCTCTGCTTCATTTCAGAACCACGACCGCACGTGCATCACGTGCAGAATCATCTACCGGTCAGATGAGCACCATCCTCCCATCTTACCCCCCAAGGCGGATCTGACCATAGGGCTACACGGAGAGTGGGTGAGCCAGCGCTGCGAGGTGCGCCCCGAGGTCCTGTTCCTCACTCGGCACTTCATCTTCCATGACAACAACAACACCTGGGAAGGTCACTACTATCACTACTCCGACCCCATCTGCAAGCATCCCACCTTTACCATCTACGCCAAGGGACGCTACAGTCGGGGAGTGCACTCGTCCAAAGTGATGGGCGGCACAGAGTTTGTGTTCAAAGGTAGGGTGGCTCGCTACACTGAGGGCGGAGGTGGTCACATCGTTACAGACCAGAGCAAAGTTCACTCGTAACAATTTGTTTGCTGATGATTTCATTCTGTCCTTTTCAGGAGTGAGCTAAGTCTTTTTGTTGTGTGAATGCCCAGCCAAACTATACAGCTGCACAGTGTTTCACACTGCTGCAGCAATACTCATTTGAGGCAGAATTGTACAGCACGAGAAAATAAGATCTCACATCACTAAGTCTTGGAGTCCAGTGGCCAGACTTCAGGCATCTAAGTAGAGTGTCTGAGATTAGATCTGTGTCCTAGGGCTCCTTCAGTAAAGAGAATGCACCTTCTGAAAGCGTTTCATGTCAGGAGTGGTGTAACTCATTTTCTGTCGAAGGCAGACGTAGCAGCATGTATCTTTTCATCCATTTCCAATGGCCCATAAAGATGTCCCTAAAGACAGCTCTGGTTAATCCCACCACAGCAAAGACTGGATGTATCTAACCCAACCCCCCCCGGCACTCTGGGAAGCAGCGCTCAGTGGTGACAACACCCAGGTCCGTGCAGCCCAGAAGCCTTCCTGCACAAACAGCCCCATTGCATCCTGCTTAGAAAGAGCCCAGTGGCTTTAACCATTCACAAACAGATGTTCAAAACATGACATCCCACCATGACACCAGCCCCAGCAGAGCCTCAGAAGCCCCAAGTGCTCCACAGACTCTTCTCCTTATTTCTGTTTTCAAGTGAGATACATATAGCTTCATGAATGGCTCCAATTTAGGAAAGCATCTCTCCGTAAGAAATTATGTCCTAATCTGGGATTTTCATAGGAGGCAGGAGATGCTTACCCTTTCCTGTCAGAGATTTTGCTCTTTACAGCTGCATGCAGCATGTCCTAGCTCAGCTCCTGGGGGTAAATCCAGTTTTTGCTTGAATTTCTAGTTTATGGTATGCCAATTAACCTCACAGATCAAGGCCACTTACTTGGTTTTGGTGAAAATTTCATGTTCACTTCCTACAGACTACCTTTTACACCAGCTAGGACAAATAACATGAACTGTATAGCTACTGAGTTGAGTATCTACTTATAAAACCTCAGAATAAAATTCCCAACACATCTTACTATAGAAAGACATATATGCTGTTAATGAGCTGCAAGAGAATTTGGGATTCTGGTGCATTGGGAGGCATAAGGGCTAGTTATTTCCTTCTGTTTTGGTCAGCATTTCAGCCTTTCAGCCCAAACCCCCCCGCACGTTTTCTTGACACACACAGTGAAACACACACCAGGGAAAGTCTCTGTTCAGCTTCCATAGCTGGCTCAAGCTGGCTTTTCCCAATTTTTTTTAAACTTGGCTGCAAAATAAAACTTTACATGCCTTAAGCTCTTTTGTTATACAGGCGACTTGGACCAAAGAGGCTGCAGCACTTCTACATTTGGTACTGCAAGCTGCAGCCACTGTGTAGATTCAAGAAGAAGCATCTCCCTGTAGTTCAGCAATACTTTGTAATTCATGCAAAAAAAGGACAGGTAATATAGGAAGGTTGCACATCTGTGGCACTTTCCAATTGGAACTAGTTATTTCATTAGCTTTACAGGCTAATGTGTTTTAAAAAAAAGAGATAAAAAATACATTATAAACAGCCCAATTTACAGATTAATATGGATGGTAATAAAATATGAGTAAAGTTTTATTGCTTCTTCTTTTACCTATCTCCTAATAAAACCAGCTAGGCTTTATCTGTAAAGGATTGTCTAGAATTTCTGAAAAGCTCTGCTTAATCTCTGGCTGAGATATGTGGTCATCAGGTTTTCTCCAACTGAGTTTGTGTGTGTGTGTGACCTGTATGGCAAGCAATTCCATCAAAGATATAAGATGATGCAAATAGATTTGCTGGCCCCAGAATATAAAACAAATTGGTTAAAGAATGAGCAAGCAGAGGCAATTGTGATTTGATAGGTACCCCCCGTTCTGCGTGTTGTCTTTGCTCATAGCTCTTCTCTTCCTCTCACGCAGTGAATCACATGAAGGTCACCCCCATGGATATATCCACAGCCTCTCTGCTCAACGTCTTCAACGGGAACGAGTGCGGAGCACAGGGATCCTGGCAGGTTGGGGTACAACAAGATGTCACCCACACCAACGGCTGCATCGCGCTCGGCATCCGCCTACCTCACACCGAGTACGAGATCTTCAAAATGGAGCAGGATGCCCGGGGCAGGTACCTGCTGTACAACGGCCAGAGACCGAGCGACGGGTCCAGCCCCGACCGGCCGGAGAAGAGAGCCACTTCCTACCAGATGCCTTTAATTCAGTGTGCTTCGTCAGTGCCCAGAGCTGAAGAGTCACCAGAGGAGAATAAAATAAGGCTGTATAACAGCAGGGCACCAGGAAAATATCCCAGCTCCCCAGCTCTTGCTTTGGCCTTGTTTATTTGTACTGTGTCATATTGGGACAGTCTCAGCTAGAAGTGAAAAAAAAACCCCTTATTTTTCATGACTACAAAGCCAGGATTCCACCGGACTGGGGGTTGTTTTTCTTCCAAAAGAAAGGGACATTTATTTTCTTGATGCACTTGAATGCCTGAGAACTGTTGTTCTTTTCCTTACTTCCCCCCTCCTCCTCGAATCCCGAACAGCACTCGTTTGATGTTTGTGCTTTGAACTTCATCCAGTCTGATCCCTGGCCTGACATGACTGCACAAAAGTAATTGCACTTTAGGACTGCAAGACTTTTGGGGGGAGGGAGGGGAGGGGTCTCCTTTTATTTTTCTTTTTTTTTTTTTTTTAAACTGCTGGGGTGAACATTATGATCCTGCTTGAATCGTCTCTGCCATCTTACCAGTGTGGTACTCTTCTCCCAGTGCTGGGTTTTCTCATCAAAATTTTATCTCTGGGGAAGGGCTCGGTGTCGTGCCAGTACTGTGATAGCGACTTCCCCCTCTGATGTCACAGCTCCAATGTAGATATGTATATAAGGGAGAAATCCATGAAGATTTATCTTGTCCTTATCTCACATCTCCTAGCACAAAGAGGAGCAGCAAATGAACAGCCCTGTGTCTGGATAGTGCTAAACAGTTGATACCTCTAACTAAAAAATATTCCAAGTAACGACTGTAAAAATAGCTTAAGTCATAACTAGTGGTTTAGCATTTTCTCAATTCAATTTCCTTAGTTATATGATTGCTTCAAGGCCTCCCTTTGTATCTAGTGAATAGTTACAAGCCAGCCCCCCCAAAGCCAGGCAGAAGGGGCGTTTCCCTGCCAGGTGCACACAGCACACCTCAGTTGCTGATAAAAGGCTGCAGGGACAATGTCTACTTTCTTATTCCCAAAGGCCTTACGTACCCTTACGTGCAGTTTTTGTGCCTTGGATTTTGTGCCAGACAGGTGGATGAGGTAAAAAAGCAAGTGGGGTCTAATATGTTCTGTAACCCTATTTAGCAGTGCATTTTTAGCGATGGAGTCACACACAGGGACAAGTAAAGGGTTTTGGCAACACCACAACCCCCATGGTGGAACAAAACAGCGGGCAGAAACAGACCAGCATCCGTCCCAGAGAGACTGGACGAGTCGTACCAGAGACAGGAGCACAATTGCAGCTGCCCCCTCCCTTTTCTCCTTGCTGGACTGTCCCAACCCATACCATGGTTTCAGGGAGCTTAAATTGGCTTTGGTTTGGGGAGACACTGCTGGGAAGGTGGATGGGCATGGCCCCTCAGAGCATTCTTCCACAAGAGCTGGTCCTGGGAACCCTCAGGTTTCCCCCGGTGACAAATAGCCCCTTGGGTGCAGCGACACAAATCCAGGCAGACTCCAGAGGCAGCAGGGGAGATATTTAAGGCCAGCAAGCAGATGCAAGTTCATAGATGAACCCTGCTCCCCTGCTTTAAGGGGCTGTGGCTCTTACCGATACACGCACACGTTTTGGCTCACAGGAGGAGCAGGAGCCTGTGTAAGAAACATCAGGAGTAAGATTACAGCCTTTCTTCATCAGGATCAGCAGCTTCTAGCTGCCCAGTTTGGCAGAGGAAAAATTACTTTAATGTGTTATTTTCAGTACATCTTGAGTGAGGCACTTTCAGCTTTACATACACGGGTCTCCAAACTGTCTGCAAAAGCATTCTTTGAAAACACAGTGACAACATAGACCTTGCTAGCAAAAACAGCAGGGAAAAGCCATTTGAGCAGCAAATGGCCACACTCACGCCTTCTACCTCCTCAGTCTGCACCCGCTAGACAGTTTTTCCAAGCTGGTATCAGCCTTGGATGTGATTTCCTCAGATTCACCTGGCTTTGAGACAGCAGAAGGAAGGGGAGAAGGAACGGTATCATGGACTCACTGCAGGTCAGATCACATCTTTCACATTTTCTCCTCAGACAGATGAAAAATCACAAAAAACCCTCATTGTAAGTCAGGAATGGAGCTCAGGATGGCTCAGCACTCACCAGAGAAGCTAGGAACCAGGAAGGAGTTTTGATTTTCTCTAGCTAGACTTGAGGGGTTTGATTCAACAGATTTATACCAGCGTATCTCCAACCAAGTTACTGACAAGATACGTTACAATATAGTTAAACTTGTCCTCTCAAATACTAGCTTTGCTTCTGAGTTCTGGTTGAGACACAGTGGCTTGAGTGAACTCAAGTTAAGTCTTTATTTATGAGGATGGGCGTGGCACGATACTCCTCAGATCACAAGTGTGTTCCACCACCATCAACCATTTCTATGTGAGGTGGTCTCACCTCTGGCAAAAGCACCAATGGCTAGGAGTTGTTAGACCCTGATCCTTCCCTGCTGCACACAACTCAGCCCCAGCTGAAATCCTCACGTGCTCCCGATGCGAGGCTGAGGCCAAGAGCAAAGGAACCTCTCCACAGCACCATGTGCTGCTACATACTCATCGCAGCAGTGATCCACAGACCACTGAGTGCTTCCTGGCTCCCCTCAGAAATACGACAACGGTTTCAAGAGAGAGCCCTGTCTAGTTCTTACCTGTAAAAAGCACATTCATGTCTCCACTGTGTTTTGAATCACAGACTTGCAGAGATCTAGGTTTTCCAGGGCTGACCTTTACACTAAACGCAAACGTGACACGATGTACAAATTGTACAGGAACTGCTTTCCCCCCTCCCCCACCCCGTCACCTGGAGATAGTTACAACGGAAGCACTTGAAAATGGCCTTCATAATGCACTGCCAGAAATGTTTTGGGGCTGCTTTAGTTTATTTGTAGTGTTGACCACAAACATAATTTTACGATCTGGGTTCTGAGCATATGCTGCACCAGATTCCCTCCTTGTGCCTATATATTTTTCCTTTAGTTTTCTATTAGCCAGTAGAACCCGAGTTGGACAAAGACATAAGTCTTCAGGGGTTTATTTGCCGATCCATGTTCTCTGCAAGACTTCTCCTAGGCTACTGGCACAGAACTAGGAGCTAAGCTCCCTTGATCTTTTGGTTTCATCACACACCAAGTTAATTGCTGCACAGCACCATACACATTTGTGACACAATATATTCCATTCATTTTATTGCTCCAACCTGCCCTCGTGTGCTGGCAGCCCTGGCTGCTAAACAAGTTGAGCCACAAGTGGTTTAGCAGTGGAAGACCTAGAAACTTGAGTGATTTGACCCACAGAGAAATGCAGAAGCTTTAAAAAAAAAAAAAAGAAACAATTAATGTTGGTATCTTCAATAACTGCTGATGTTGCCAGGACAGGTGAAAGTTTTTCCCATGGTAATATCCTACTCAAGGAAAGACCTGACACAAGAAATGGAAACCTGAAGTTCTTGTTAAATTGTTTTAACAGATTCTATTGAAGAAAAAGGATGAAAGGGATCAGAAAAATCAAAACAAGTGTTCTTACTCTTTTTCTATACTGTTTACATATTGTGCCTGCTGTCCTGGGGTAGAATTTAATTTTTATGACCAGAAGTCCGTATTTTGAGATACAATGTCTGCCTTGATTGAGTTGGAGTGTGCTTGCTCAAAGTGCAGGATTGAAAAAAAAAAAATCTTTTTATTTTTGTAAAGTTATAGGAGATATTTTTCTTCTCAACCATGTGCCAGATTAAACTGCCGGGGAAGTTTAAGCACTTGTTAAACTATCAATTGAAATAAAAAAGCCTAACTGAAAAATTAAGGGTTTCTTTGCCTCCTATACATGTTAGTTTTCTGTTCTGTTGACTTTCTGCCTGCAAAATCACCTCGGAAAGTGATAACCAAAAATCCCTCTGTTGCATAACTTGTGTACAGAAAAGCTAACTTCTTACTACAAATACAAGAGAACACTTTTGCTTGAGAACACATGGCTACAACAGCTCTGATGGATACAGCTGGGATGGCTTGGGTTTCACAGCAGATCTTCAGGTTCTCTAAATAAACTGGGTGCTGGAAGTGCCCAACAAGTAACGACAGCATTGGCTTTCAAGGAGAGTAGGGCCAGAGCAGCTCTATCGAGACAAAGGGTGCAGTTCAACAGAATCAGAATACTTTTCATAAAGGAGATGTAAGCAAACAAAACAGCATTACTGCTCTGCTATTCCATCTCACTTGCTCTATGGGGTATAACCTGAGGAGGGGGCCAGGACAGGACACTGGGACCAGGGAGGGATTAGAATAGACACTTGAAAAGGAAGGAAAAACTCAAATTAACTGAGCATGGAAAGAAAACTACAAGACAATAAAGGTATTTTTCATCTTTCTTCAGTGCTGTGCAGTTTCATTCCTGCCTCATTTGCACAAAGAAAGAAGAGGTGAGGGAGCCAACAAGATTTCTACCACCACCACAAGCTATGGAGTCGACCGATTTCTGAGTTTTCAGAAGTGACTCAGGAGATCTCTGAAAGATGAGCTCAATTTTCAGGAAGCATGCTCTAAATTACAAGGCACTCCAAATGCACTAGTTGCAGAATGCATAAAGCAGTGAATTCAGGCATAAATAGATTCTATGTGGCATAATTTACTCACTCCTGACACAACAGAGAAGGTTAAGTAATAAAAACGAGCACCACTTACTCTCATTTTTTTTCAATAATTTTCTAAGTATTTGCCAAGATTTTTTCCTTGTAGTCTTATCCTCTTTCGTGCAATCACTGTTGATTTCAGCTACTATTTGCTACCATCAACTAGAGAATAATGAAATGAAGAAATAAAATTCCCTCTCCACTGCTGCAGCAGGCAGAAACAAATGTGGCTGTGAGGACTCAAACTACAAGTACCCTCAACCGTTAAGGAAATGGCACTGTTGGCCTGAGCAATTATCAAGCACCTTTTCCCCACCCCTTCTTCACGAGTCTGCTCCAGGGTATAAGACCGGTCTAGTTATGGCATTATCAAGCCCTAAAGACTTAATTCTTATGAGTCTTTCAGTACCGGGAATTGCCTGTAATTGATGCCTCAGAGCAGGCAGATATGATTCCCAGCATCCCTTTCCCATGGGAACCACACTGGTCCTCATGTGCTCCCAACTCCAACAGTCTATTAGAAAGGGAGAAAGCAAGCTGCACAGGATAGTGCTGTCCTCAAATTTAAAAAGGACCAAAACAAAATATAAAAAACAAAGTTTGGCAAAAAAAAAAGTTTACACTTGGCGTTGTTAGGGATTAGATCTAGATTAACTCTGCTGGATTCTGCAACTCCACCCACAGAAAAAGCCCAGGGTCAGACCTACACACCTTCACCCAGAGGACATACAGACACGTGCATTATAAATTTCTTTCAATAAAAACCCAGCTACAGATCACTTTTCTCTACTCCAGGCTGTTGTGTAATGCCAACCCCCAAAAGATGATTAGCACAGTATGTAGATGCCAGCTTTACTCACTGCCCTGTAAGGCACCACTGGAACCAACCGCCTCTTCCCTTAGTGCTTTCACGGCTATAAACAAGCGACACACAACCCCAAATATTCTGCTACCAACAAAGAAACAAACCAACCAGTTACAAGTCTCAAAACCTGAACTCAGCAGGTTGGTGTGACTGCGAGCCGGGGCTCCGACCGGGAGCCTGGGCCTGGGCCTGGGCCTGGACCTAAGCCTTAGCCTGGGCGCTCGGGCCGTGGAGACATTGCCATCTGGCGGCTAAAGCCTGCGGAACGTTAATGCTCTTGCTGGCTTTCACCCCCCCGAAACCCCAAGGGTAACGCAGCCAGGGGAGCGGAGAGACCCAAACCGGGCGAGCTTTGAAGGTTCGCGGTGCCCTTTACCGCCAGTAACGAGCGAGGGAGCAGAGCTCAAGCCAAACAGGCTTAGGGAAGCTCTCCCTTGGTCTGATTATTGCAATTAACTTAAGAGTATTTGAGAGGGCAAGGGGGTGGCTATGGAGCAGAGGAGCATCAGCAAGTTAAGAGGGCAACACCACCATCTCTCATGAGAGAACAGGTCATCAGAGCCTGGGTAACCTGGCAGGCTAACAGGAAACACATACTGGCTCTTAAACCAGTTTCTCTATTGAGCCCATGGTTTTATCATACAGAAAATAAAACATCTTAATGGGTACAAGTCTTCCCTGAGGATCAGCGTAACACTACAAATTAATTCCACGAGATGCTCCCTCCTCACCAGAAGGACACACCAGCCATGGAAGCAGAAGCGACAAAGGGATCTGGAGGAACTACACTCAGAAGAAATCTGAGGTTACACTTTCAAGAGTTAAGAAAAGCCAAAATGAAGTTTTGACCCTGCAGCTGGTTCTGCATGCCCAGTGCCATACGGTCAGAGCAAAACGTCTTGAGCCTGTACAATATACACTAGAGGAATCTCTTCTCCATGCTCTGTAAGGGCTATTAGGGAGATGACTGCATGCTCTAAGCTGTACCAACCATTCATGCAGGTTTTGTTTTAAATTAATACTAGAAGGAAAATATTATTACTAAATTGTAAAATCTGTACTGCCTTCAACATATTCCCATCTGTCAAAAATGCATATCTAAATAGCAACTGGAAAACATAATTATATACACACACAGCTCATAAAAGTGCTTTATTCATGGAATTACCAACATTTTTAATGAGCAGAATCACGCATTCACTAAACCTATGTACACTCTCGAATACACTATATATGCTAAAAAGAAAAGTTGCTACATTTTGACAGTCTAATTGTACATGTCAGACTATTATTGGCTCACCCCATTACAAGACCAAATGTTTTAGCTTCCACGATTCCAATCAGGACTAGGAGATAATAATCAATGTATAGCTATGTGAGAGTCAGCACACAGGGACTTAGCAGCCCTCATGTATGAAACTGGGAAGGATTTTTCCTATAAAACCAGCTTATTTTCTTTAAATCTAAAAATGCTTTTGCATTGACAGTTGGAATCTTTGCACCTTAGGAAAGCAGTAGCAAATGCTTCTGGATGATGGAAATTCACCTTGTGTCAGCATCCTCCTGTTTAAGCCTGTTTCTCTTTGAAGGCCTCAAATTAATACTTGCAGAGGCTCAGAGTGCATTGGGGAGAGGGTTTTGGACAAGACAGCTCCCACCTGACAATAACAGAAGCGGTGTTTCTGAACTGAGTGGTCTGAAAGTTATGAATTTTAAAGTTGCTCAGAAATTAGGAACAGCTAAGTGAGGAAAACAGATTAGTAGGAGAAAGTAGCAGTTACAAGCATATGACACAACCTAAATTCCTACAGCAACCCCATCCGCTGTAACCACCAGCTTGCACGCAGGCACCCCAGAAAGACTTCTGTTCAGATCAGAGGTAAAAATGAATGTACACAGCCACACCCCACTGTTTTGCATAACCCCATTGTTCTGCCTGCTGAGAAGGGAATTAATTTGTGTGTGGCTCACCTAACGAGCCACACTGCACGCACAGAGCACTGGAGGACTCGGGTCACACGCTGGTTTTTCCCCGCTGCACTCAGTGCAGTAGCCAGGGCAGCCCAGAGCCCCCCATCCGTACATTGCTGGTTTTGTTGCTGAAAATAACTGACTTTGGATTAGCTGCTTCATTTCTATGCCTCTAGTTCCACAAATGCAACTTCTATGTTGGACTCATAAACCCACAATTAGTTTATATTTTTAAATTATTGGCCTAAGAGAAGCTTTGAGGTCAGTTACAGCTCCTCTAAAGACGCGATTCTTTCTCCCACCCATTTGCAATCATTAAATCATTACTATTTCCGAAGTGCCTGAGCAGGGCAGGTTGGGAAGCAAGGATGCAGATAGATTATGCTTTCGCACAACTTTAGCATTTTCTGGCATCGTCTCCTTCCTTGTCCCCATGTAAATCAGGCTCCTGTCCCACCCACACCCCTGCCATGAACATCCTCTGGTGATAGCTCAAGTTTTCCCTCTCACACCTGTTAGCCTGCTCCCCTGTTCTATGTTTGTGTCTCACCCACGTTGCTGACAAGCGTGGGGCTACGCCGGGCTGTTTGACATGTGCCATGCTGACAGCCTGGCAAAAGCACGCCAGCACTAACCGGTCAGCAACAGCAGGCGGGACGAGTATCTCTTCGGCTTGCTGTGCAGGCTTGCCCTGGATGGGAGCACCAATTTAAATGTCTTTCATCTTAGCTCTAATTTTCCTGTAATTGGCAGTAGTTGGCATCTGTGAAACATCAACTTCTCTATCAAATGTGGCTTGAATTAGATTTCAAATTCACACAAGGAGAAGCAGCACAAAGATGCTGCAACCATATAAACCTTGTCTCTTTAAGTTAACTTTTTCCACAAACACGCTGACCTTCCTTTGCCATTGTAATCTAGTTCCTGTAGAGGCAGGATGAAGAGATAATTTCACCTAATCAGGAAAGCAATCTGTTCTGATTTTCTTGAAGCTGGGACATGAAATGAAAGGCCCAAGGGCTAAAGTATCTTAAGGTACTATGCAAGAAAACGTAGTCTGAAAGCAGTGCCATGAAGTTGCAAGCTGCACTGGAAATCCGAGGTTAGATAATCCTGGGCATGAATACAATGAAAACCCTTCTGGCATTCTCCTGTTTACAAGACTGGTCACTGCATTTGAGGCTTTACACCCTGAGGTTCGAGAGGAAGCCCCCCTCCTACAGAAGGCTGCAGCAGTCTCCAGTGTATGTCTAAGGAGAAGGCAGCACATACAGGCCCCTTCTAACAGCCCAGCTGTCCTGGGGAGACACAGCCCTATCTACAAAGCCACTTCTGAAGCAGGCTGCCTCACTTTTCTCGTGACCATCTCTTCCTACCACTCTCCCTTTTTCTTCATCTGACACCAGCCACTCCTGAGATGTGGGACAGGTTCTCATTTATCTTTTAAAAACTTTAAACTGACCTGAGATGACTCAGGCAATCAGGAAAATTAGCCAGCACGTGAGCTCCCACCATCTAAGAACTACTTGATTATCAAAGCTGCGCTCTCTAGTACCTCCGATTACAGCTTTGGAGGGCTGGCTCTCTATTTGACCCAAGGGTCAAGGTTTGTTTTCTGTACTTTCCCCCTAAGCCCTTCCAAACCTGCTCCATGAACTAGACTGTCCTGCATAATGATATGAAGCAATGCTTCTCAATCGTTAAGAAACAGAGCACCATCTTTACAGCTAATTATAAGATACTCATCAATACTTCTCATACCAGCCCTCCCACCAATGCTGAGGTGTATGCACTGTAGTCTGAAAAGCAGTAGTAACAGCAAAGCGTTTACTGAGTGAAAACACAGCAGTGCATTTAACACAGCAGTGCATTTAACCTCCTGCTATTGCTGGAGCACCTTTGCTTGCAGGAGTCAAACACGTTCAGGTTTTTAAAAGAAGTGCTTGTCTCTTCAAAGAAGTGCCTCTGAAAACCTGAGCATAGCTGTCCATATCATCTGTATTTGGGCTAGTCAAAGCAGCAATGAAAAAATACTTTGCCACTCCCATGGGCAGAACAATCTATTCCACCATTAGCACAGCAGCTGTACAGATTTAGGACTGTTTTCTTTTACTTGAAAAGCACAAATACCACTGGCTCCACACAAGGTTTTTGCTTTTGTATTCTAAGACTATGAACACAACATACCCAAATGTTTAGACTGTGGTTTGGGGTTTTTTCCCCTTTTCCCTTGTGTTTAGCAGAGATCAGACATCATCATCCCAGCAACCACAATCCAAGGTTAAACACATCTCCAACAGCCATGTTTTCTGCCTGCTTAACACTAGTCTTCAGGAACAGACAAAGCAACAGTTGTCTCTAGGAAGGTGCTTTAAAGCCGATGAAAGATAACCAAGCAACATGAGGCGGCATTTTGGAAATCCAACAACAAAAAACGAAGACTTGGGTGAGGCTCAGAGCTTGATGAGAAACAGGATGGGAGTGTGTGCTAGAAAACAGGGGCTGTGCCTAAGGTGCCTAAGCCACCCCTTCCCAGTCATTTGTCCCAGCAGTTGTGCCTGTTTCCCCATCTCCAAGGCCGGGTTACACCACCCTCGCAAGGCAGACCAAGTCACTCACCAAGATTGCTGTGTAAGTGCTACACACCCTGAGAACAGTCCAGGCATTGATCACCAGTGACAACCTCTCTGAACTCACCTATGCATGTGAACCTGCACCAGCATTAGTAAAAAACAAACTTTCAACACCAGAAATAATTATTCCCAAACTACAGCTTTTTTTTTTTTGGCCAGAATTTGGATATGCAGGCTAAAAAAAAAAAAAAAACCTCAAAATGGTTTTTTGGTTTTATTTTTAAAAGGCAAGAATAACTATTCAGTCACCTTTGAATTAATTTTTCATGTACTTCAAGTGTCTGAGCTGAGACTAAGCTATAATAATAGCTGTCTCATGCCTCTCTGGCCTGGATACCGTAACACCCTTTAAATCTTTTCTAAAGGAGAGGGAGGAGAAGAGCAGCGTTCCACCACTGCCAGGAACAGAAGCAGCTACTGTATAAACAGAGATTCAATACCCTGCTGGCAATGTTATCAACATTACATAAACTGGTACCAAGCTTTAAATAAAACGGCACTGTGACATGGTGGGAGATGCTTATACTCCAGTCTAGTTAAAAACCGTATCTTTCATCCCCTACAAATTATATTTCACCCAAATCAGTTCCTATATCCAGTTCACCATGCAAGCACACACACCCTTGTCCCAGCAAAAGAGGAAGAGGTACTGCCATCCAGTAGTAATGAAAGCAACAGATAAAAATACCAGAATTAACTGTGCTGCTTTTGCACAAGACTTAATTTCAACACAGCTATTTTTCACCTAGAGGGTAAGTAAATGGAGGTGACACCACCACCACTGCCCTTTGCTTATGCAGCCCTGTCAGAATCAGGGATGTTTCTTAAGCGTACGCAACCCGCATTCAAAAAGAAAACAGACCACATGCGATATACTTGGCTACTGCATCTGAGTGCCCCTGAAAAAGTTCAGATGGAAAATAAAGAAATCAGTCTCATTTAATCATCTTTAGCTGCAAACTTTCCTCCAGGAACTCAAACCCTTGGTGAAAACTGACTCCTGTATTTATTTCTGTTTCTATGATTTAGCCTCCCCTCTTGTCCAACATTAAAGCTGCGACAGAAGCTTAGGATGGGGAGAGACAGAGCCTCCTCGGCAGCAGCACTCAGCGCTACAGACGGATGTGCCTTCCAGGACACACCTGGCAAAGCCATTCAGTAGGAGCCAGCATAGAAACCAAAGCGGTGAACTGTTCCAGTCACAGCAACGCGGCTACAAAGATAAGCTACATAATTTCAACCCCACCTGCAAACAGGAAGGACCAGGGCATTTCACTGTTACAGTAAAAATTTATCAAGGCTGCTCTGTACCCACAGCAGCTCTCACTCCATCTTTTGCCAGACCGAAGCAAGCATTTGTGCTGGCAAGTCAGTTCCAGGAAAAATACCTGGGGACTCCAAAAAGGAAAAAGTTTTTGTCATGACAACTATTATAAATCTGACAAGAGATCAGCATCCTGGACTTAGACACCTGCTCTTCACTCCAACACCAAATCTTCATCCAAGGCAGCTTCACACTATTTACCAGCAGTACCTAGAAGCAGGGCAGCCGCACAGTTGCAAGGCAGACTAGATACACCTATTCAGTACCAGCAGTCTGCAGAAGGTATGTAGTCAGGGGAGAAGTTCCACAACAAAAAGGACACTACTACATTTTGAATGGTTTATTAACACGTCAACATTTAATATCTTTGAAGAAGGCCTGAAAGGTAAGTTTTGCTTATTGACTTTGTCTTTTCCCCTTTGGCAAAATGTCACCTTCCAGCTCCTCCCTCCACATTCCCTCCTCCCAAGAGCATAATGAAGTTTCAGGCTAGTGTTTGGTTGCTTCTTCGAAGTAAGTTGGCTTCAATCCTAGCAGCAGAAGCATGCAAGCTGGGCCAATCGTGTTTGTCAACAGCTTTTAAAGAATATATAGAAATGCACAAACCAATTTGCATTTTTGAGTATCTGCTAAAACAGAACTGCAAACCGAGCAGGTTAGTGTATGTGAATTAAGTACCTTTATGAAATCAAAGAATAAGGTTGACTCCTGGAAGACACCCGTAAGATCCAAAAATGGAACAGAAGGTTGATTATTACACTCCCACACAATCCAAACAAATTGCTAATATATTGGAAACATTCACGTCTGGTATTTGTACCTGCTGGACATCCAAATTATTCTGTCCCAAAATAAGTTTGATAACCATCCTCTCTGTAGCTGAAAGCAGACAGAAAACAGCTTTGTTTCGGTGTGGTTTTTTTAACAAATTGAAACCTTGTGTGTCGCCCCCCCCATCCCCAAGTTTCAATTACAACAGTCTAAGCCAGAGACTTAAGCAAATGAACTTCAAAATTTGTTACAAGTAGCAAAGTACCATGAGCAGTGAACTTGTTAGGAATCCCTTCTAAAAGTACGACACATACAAACAGGCTACCCAGCAGAAAAATCTGTTAACAATTTTATTTCTTTTGCAACGTTAAATATTATGGAACAGGACTGTAAGGATGAAGAACTCTCAACAATGCCTCACAAGGGATAAGAAAGAAATTCTGCCATGGTATTAGCAAAGTAAGGTAAGGAGAAAATTTACACAGTAAGAGGCACCATTTCCCCCAGAATACCTCTTGTCATATTCCTGGATGAGTGGGATTAACGATCTAATAAATCATTTTTCAAGAGGTAACAGCAACAGATAAAATTTTAAAGGATTATTAAAATAACATTTACAAGACTCTGAACAATTTTTGAATTCTTATTAAAACCACAGAAAGAAAGAACAATTCTTTATTTATGAATTCTCATAAAGGACTGACTGTGCAACTGACACCTGCTATTGATGACTGAATGTACAATTTTTGTCCCGTAGCTGAACAGTTTTGTCTTTTCTCAGATGGTGTTTTCTAACCGTGCGAGATCATTGAAGGCAAAGCCTGTTACGATGCTGTACACAAAGGCGGCCGCTTGGGCCGTGCTACCAATGAAGTGGTAGGTAGACAAATCTTTTTTTCTGGCCAAGAAAAAAAAAAAAAAAGAAGCTGCATTTTTGCATGCTTCTCTCTCATCCTTTCTACAAGATGAACTTCCCTAGAAAGAATCCAATGAAAATGGCTGCAATTACAACAAGAAGTGAAGGAAGAGAATTAGAGCCATTATTATCTCTGAGGGCCAAAGCTGTGGGTGATCCAGATTTATCCGAGTGCGCTACTTTTCTGAGCCTCAAGCCTTCATCCTGAGAGGGGAAAAAGAAAAACATATAGATGGGAAAAAAAAAAAGAGTATGAACACATCTGCTTTACAACTGCAAAAAATTAACTCCAAGATCAATTTACCAGTGAACATTTAAATAAATTTTTTTAAAATATTTCAAATGGGGACAAGTAATCCGTTAGTGTGTGTCTCCAAGCTCCAGTTAAGAAAGATTCTGAAATTCTCACTAGGCGCAATGAAGAATCCTGGTTTTACTTACTATGTGTCAGAATTAAACAACAGTAATTCCTTATTGTTAAGGAGAAATATCTGCTTTGTGTAGCGCTTCTCCCAGTGTTCCAGCATCATCAGAATCACAGGTGTGGAGACATCATTATTTCTTTAAAAGGCTACCATGGCCAATGAAACTGTCAGATACTCAAAAGCAAATACATAAAAAGTCACAAAGCCATGTATTGACTAATGACAGGTTACTGAAATCACACCTTTACATAAAGGTACTGGAAAGTAGTGTTTGCTTACCTTCTCTGGCCAAACAATTGTTCTTGTTCACTAACCATTTGCGATACAGAATGTTACCGCTTTGGATCTTGTTTACTCATTCGCAAGGTATAATAATGCACTTTTAATAAAAGCTATAAATTCAGTATTTTTGACTTTAAGACTACCTTAAACAGGACCACTGCAATTAAGAGGAAAATTACATAGCTTCAGCATCTCATCCACAGCAATCATAAAGCCTCAATCACTGAGAAGTTCAAAAATATATAGCATAAATAGGACAGTAAATTCAAATTACAATCAATCTTGACATTCTAACAACTCTTATTTACTTTCTGGAATACACATCTTTCGGCCTAATTACAAACCAGAACTTTCAATCAAGAAGACTGAAGTCACTTCAATAAAAACACGGAAGCAGAACTTACTCTCAGGTGCCGATTTTCATCTGTCAGCTTCATAATCTCTGCTTGAAGTCTTTTGCACTCCTCCACTAGCTTCCGTGTTTCAGTATCATTAAGTGAAACACTATGTGGTTTTGGCATCGGTCCGTCCTGCTTAGATGTGTTCAGTACTGGGGCGGGCTTGCTTGCATCTATATCATTCTACAAATATTAAGAATTACTTGAGAATTGTACTTACCTAGAGAAAAATCATCCACAGCTTAAAACTGAAACACTCAAGCTACTAATACACTTCAATGAACTATTTGCAGCTACAACGACTTCTGTTATCACTTCAATACTGATTAGCTCAAATATTAAAAAGCAAGAGAAGACTGCACTGCTTACAAAACACAGAATATCCCAAACACAGCACTAAACCAGCTACTAGAAAGAAAATCAGCTCTATTCTCGCTGAACCCAGGACAATTTGGTACTTTGGCTGCTTAACACTGACCCACCAGCAGGCATGCAAGAATGGCACAAGATACACCAAACAGCATTAAACATAATAAAAGGAAGAAAGTTATCCCGCAATAGTTAAGAAACTACATAAAAAGAAAACAGGCTGTGTCACAAACTAATTTGATGTATGCACAGCACAATTAATTTGCACTTAGAGCACCTCTTACTGAAGGAAAACAAAAGTATTACACAAACATGGAATTTAAGTCTCACAGCATCTCTAAATACATTACTAATCTTGAATGCAAGGGAAAAGTCACATAAAAAACTGTTAAAAAAACCTAAAAAGTAAAAATTTAGTTCCCACAGCTCTGCCCAAAATATACAAATAATCTTCAGCAGACATTAATAATATAATGGATTCAACTGCATAGTCCAGGTTACTGTCTGTAAAAACACAGCGTCCATATGGCAATACACTCAGAACCAGCCCATACTTAAAATTCAGGCTTCTGTATTCCTACTTGCTTGGGTACACAGCTATGTCATTTAAAACACCACCATACTGCATCTGTCATAACAAAGTAGTCCAAGGTAAGTACTAAATGGAACAGAAAACCTATTAAAAGTAAATACAACTATGTATTAAAAAAGCAACTAAAATAAGATGCAGGAATTTCTTTGTTTCTATGCAAATAGTGGTTATTTGGTCTACAGCTCTTACTTGCGTTTTATGTTTTTCGCAGTGCAGCCACAGAAAGCCTAAGAGCCAGACCCTGCTACTCTACACAGGTACTCACTCCAAACTCGATTTAAAGAGCCCAACATACTTATCTACAAGTAAGCAGATCAGGATCTGGTGATTTTTTGATTGGTTTGCTAGTTGAACTGAACTCCTTTAGTAGCACTGAAACTTTACCAGAGACCTGAGACTTCTCTCCCTGGAATGAATCTCCTTCTACTGTTTGACCTCACTTACTGGTTTCTTCATGTCAATCTTCCGGCTATGAATGGTAGGTATCTTGTTGACTGGAATGAAATACTTGTGTCCTAGTGTAGGTGCATCCTGAGATGGCAGGTGGGTGAGGCTTACCCTCAGGACTTGGCACATTTCTCACTGCCTGGTTGAAAGGATTGACTAAACCAACTGCTAAAGCAGGGGGTTGCCACTCCACACTGCGATGCAGAAAAATACAAATGTACACTCAGCACTCTTAAGGTAACACATTAAAAGTACGAAAGGAGTTTGTTTTGTATAACACACTACATTTCTCTCACCAGACTATGTATTTTATTGATTTAAAAACATCTTTTTCTAATATCTAAGATGTAATGTAAATAAGGCAAAACCCACAAAAAGTAAACAACCAAGTGCCTTCTTACTAAGTGCTTAACCTTTACAGTATTACCATTTAACACATAATTAGGCATAATTCAGCTTACACCTGAATAAAGGCTGCATCTCAAATTATCTTTTACAAAAAACCCCAAACAACTCCACCAAAAACATTATACCAACATTCCATCTGAAAAACACCTTGAATTTACACCCCAAAAGCTGTGTTAGAGAATAGCTGCAAAGGCAGCTACTGTCCAGTTAGCAGCCTTCACTGGGACCCTTTATGCATGCAAATAATTAGACTGGTTTTACATGCATGGATTCATGCTACTTTCCCCCAGTGTGCCTTATACACTACAGTACTAAAAAGAAAAGTCAAGGCCACGGAGTGAATAAGGTTGTTTACAAAAATCTTACTTTAACATTCTAATTCACAGCACTAAAAGCAGCACCAAAAAAAACCCACCGAACCTCAACCAACCCAGAATACACAGTACTAAGATTCCATAAATCAGAGTATTGGGGGATGGGGGAAGAAGAATGTTAACGCATAAAAATTTAGTTATATTCTGCAAAACTTCTGGGTAATCCAGTTAACTATTTTTCAAAGTATCAGGCAACACAAAACACACATCTTCAGTTTGTACACAATGAAACTGTCATCCTCTACACAACTGAAACAGACATAGACTTTGTCTGAAGTCTAAAGCATAAAGAAGGTAACACCGGGGGGGGGGGTGTTTGTCTGATTATTTGATTTTAGCACTACCTTAAAAAAATGCATTTAGGATTCCCTAAAGCACGCATTAGTTTCTAATCAGTACTTCATTTTCTAATTCAGTTGAGTAAGAAACAGAGGTATTAAAATTCAAAAGCATTTAATACTTCAAAAAGTAAACTATGCAATTCCCTTTTCACTGTACACAGTATTGAAGATTTTTTAATCTGACAGCAATAAAATGATAATTCAAATCAGTAATAAAAATAACAAAGGGATAATGATTTTTGGCACTAGTCTCCACTGCTAGAGGTTTTCAAGATGCAGTTGGACAGGGTGCTTCCTTTCCAACAAAAAGGTTGGAACAAATGCTCCCCTTCAACCTGGACTGTTTTATGAATCCTTGGAAAGTTATATATTGAATGCCCCTGTCTAATTTAGAATAAATTCCTACAATCCATTTAATTAGCAAGTCAAATAGGTTTAAAAAGAAATTCAAAACAAGTATCTGTAAGAACCTAACAGCGTATGACAGTTTGTTACTCTTTTCTTACTTACCATTTTATCATTTTCATTGGGCATTTCAAACACACATCTTAACTTGGAGTCCATTAACTCATCAGGTTTTGCTTCTTTCCACTAAGACAACAATTAATATAGTTAACATGCCAGTTTCATGCAAACATCTGAACAATTCATAAGCTTGCTTAGTATTTGCCTCCTATAGAGCAGAATACTGTCCTTACCCTAGCTGCCATTTTCAGACTTGTTTCTGAACAATGCTTTCCTGTTCACTTTGACTGCACAAAATACTGAAAGTTTGAAATAGTTAACTGAGTCTAATTTCCATGTAATTAATACAAGGAAATGATCAAATTGAATACAAGGATCCAAAGGTTTGTAGGGGATGAGGGGACAATACATCAGGTCCTTTAACACACAATGAGGAACAAGTACCATCTGAGTTGGTTTACGAAGGAAGTTCTAGCTTTTCATTCCATATGTCCCATCTCAGAAGCATCATTTTTAAACACAGAATTGAAAGACACTGTTTAATTCCAGAGTAAATTTCTTTAGTTCTTTGCATCTTAGATTTTAAAACATATCCTCCTTTTACTGCATAACACATTACAATTTGGGCCTAAAGAATTTTCCAAAGCTGCTTATATTAAAAAAAAAAAAATTACATTCTAATGGCTATTAATATATTTAAATAATTGTGAGATCTGCTGGAATGTCTGCTCAACCAATGGTTAACTTTCAAAGGATACACTTCATGTAGTTGCCTTAAATCTTTAGGTTCAGAGATCTGAAGTCTGCCACAATTTTTCCAAAAATAGGTCTTCTGAAGTTACCTTAGAATTGCAGGTCTTACAGACTAGAATATCCAGGCTTTTCATAATATCCTTCCTTCTTTTGTTTTTTTTGTTCTTTCTTTCAGAGGCATTTTCATAATATCAGTAACTTCTAACTACAATTTCCGATTTTCTGCAAGACCTGTTTCTCAGTACTTGAAGATACCAGGAAAGCAGTTATTTGAAGGTATTCCTAAAGAGGATTTTTACACCCTCACCAAATAGTTACACTTCACTTACCACACACAATATGCTGATAGCTATTGGTTAAGAAAAAGTAAGGCAGTCCAGAGAGGAAGGGAGATGTTAAGTTTGTGGCTACATGTATCAAAAGCTCAACAAACTCTAAAAGGTTCCACTGTTTCCAGTGATGCCTGTTCCTTCATGCAGGGGGACAGAGCCCATACCTGCAGGTCTAGTGGATTACAGTGATTTATATAACTTCATCTTTATCCTTTCCTTCCCATCTCCTCCTCTTTCATGAGTGAACACTGAATGTACCTGTGCAAACTCCAGCATTCCTTGCAACAGCAGCTGCAGACAGAAGCCTGCGCGCCATTCCCCTCCACCTTATTATACATGCTCATGGGAGTCCACATACACCCTCTAAAGGGCATGTTCAAACAAATTAATGCTTCCTTCCCATTGCTGCCAGCTTGTAGTGTTAAAAATAGGTGTCCTTACTTCTAAACTAAGAAGCACAAATCTAAGTATCTCCTTCCCGGATCTTTCATAAGACCAATCATGTCTAAGAACCAAATCTATTATATGTTCTACTAAACCAGAAAATAAATCTATAATTTGTGCTGTGTTTAGCCACTCGGTATCTTGCAGAGAGACATACCTTCGTCTTCCAAATGATTTAATTCATTATAATCCCATTTAACATTTCATTTAAGCACTTTTGAGACCAAATGCACCCATTTCATACAGCTTTAGGCTTGTTTAAATCTACTCGATTCTGTCAAATACAGTGTTTATTCCCTTCAGATTAGCTGCCTGTAAAGCACAACATACCCCAAATTTTAACACGGAACTGATCTTAGATTCACTACTATTTCCATTCAACCAGTTCACTGGGTGAGCTTGTATTTAACAGTAAAACCCCTGAATCACATATGGAAGTCATACTCGTTCAGAGAAAATCCTTTTCCAAAAATAAACTGCAAAAAACACGATTTATTTATGTTTAAGCCTTACTCACCACTGCCTCCAGATCTGAAATATTTGGTGGTGCATAGGTTGTTTGTACCATAAACTTGTGTTTACTCTTCTCATTTGGGTCATAGTCAAAAGGCTGCAGCATTACTGTTCAAAAGGAAAAAATAAGGCATAAAACTGATTCTACAGCTAATCACTGTAACAAGCATACTTTCCATTCTAGACTTGCCTTTCACTGAACTGACACTGAAAGTTAAAATTTCAAGGCAGTGTTGCAAAATGAGCAGATATACACTGTAGCAACAGGCACTGAGAGAAAAGATACTGTTTTTCAGACTGTGATGTAGCTGACATGATTATTGATGTAATTACTAAAACTAAAAGCCATTTCATATGCAAATACAAACAAACAAATCCTGTAGAACAGACAACCCCCCCCCCCCCCAAAACCAAGGACACACCATATGGGGGGGGGGACAGGATGACAACAGGACAACAGCTGTCATGTTAGCCCCTTGTCTCCTTTTAGAGACAATTAGCTGCCTTACTTCAGATGGCAGTGCAGGACCACACAAATTATATTTAAAATATGTGAATGAGTACACTTGCAACTTGGTCTACCAGAGGATGAGGTCTCAGAGTGAACGGTACAGATAAATTACTTGACAGTGTACATATATTTGTCTTTCACAGAATTTGAATTCCAGCTCAGTATACCTTTATACAAAATTAAAAAGAGAATCACAAAACGGTTTGGGTTGGAAGGGACCTCAAAGGCCTCCTAGTTCCAATCCCCTGCCATGGGCAGGGACACCTTCCACCACACCAGGGTGCCCAAAGCCCCATCCAACCTGGCCTTGACGCTGTCAGGGAGGGGCAGCCACAACCTCTCTTAGCAACCTCTTCCAGTGCCTCACCATGCCCGCAGGGAAGAACTTCTTCCTGATACCCAATCTAAATCTACCCTCTTTTAATTTAAACCCATTACCCTTTGTCCTATCCCTACACGCCCTCATCAACATTCCCTCTCCAGCTTTCTTGTAAGGCCGCTTCAGGTTCTGGACAATTGCTGTGAGGTGCCCCAGAGCCTTCCCTTCTGCAGGCTGAACAAGGCCAATTCTCTCAGTCTGTGGTCACAGGAGAGGTGCTTCCCTTCACACAGAGGGCAAATTCTTCGGTAGGATTGAACAGCATTGGTTTATAAAACACTAAGTACAGTATCAAATTTAATAACTTGGCCTAGTACCTACAGAAAAAAGTCACTTGTAAATTTAATTACATTGCCAACTAAATTGAGGCCGTAAATACGAGTTAAAAAATCCAAGTGGATAAACCAGGATGACTATCTCATTAAACTTTTTTTTCTTTAAATTTTACCATAAACCATAATCAAAGGATAAATTAATAATGTGAAACAGACATATTACACAAATAAAGCAGATAAAGGAATTGCAGCATTTCACACGCTTTCAAACAATCCTATTTGGTAAAGTTTAAAAGTCCAGTTTCCTTAATCCTTGGCCTCACTGTGATCCAAAACATAACTGATCAAACTAAATGCTTCTTCCAGGTACGAATGCTTTAGCAATTCATCTCCAAGAATTGTTCCATCAACAGAGGACTGAATAGAATGCAGTACTTCAGTTTTCTAAAGCCAAGGGAACAGATGGAATAACTTGAAAGATGGCAAAGCCAGCTTTCCATCATCAGAGAACTTGTCTTCATATGCTGGCAGAAGCCTTGGATAACCAGTTAAATAACTTTATGTTCTTTGACCACTCAGTAACAGCTGAAAATCTGATTGAATTGAAAAGCAGCAGAAAAAAGACAATCCACGGATTCAAAGAGCTCTTCAAGCTCTTCACTGCTTTAAGTAATTGCAGAAAATCTCATGAATACATGAAGTCACAGTTTTCAACATGTTCTTGGAATTCCTGAGTAGTCCAGAGATCACTTCTAGGGGAATTTCAACAAATAGCTATGAAATCCAGCCTCCTGTTAATAGGACTAGGTTTTCTACGTAAGAGGACTTTTATCCCCACAAAATAAACCTTTAAAGGGGTCTGAAAACCAGAGGGAAGAACAGTTACAAGTAATAGTAACAAGTTGTAAAGGAAGAAGAGTAACAGGCTCTACTATGAAAAGAAAAATCAACAAGCAATTGTTGTTAACAACAAGCAATACATGGTACGATAATAAACAGTTAATTTAAGCTATGGAGGTAAAGAAAAACAGGTCTTACCAGATTAACATTTTTGGAAAAATTATAATAACATGGCTAAAGAAGGTTACCCAGTGATTCACCACTGAATGATAAACACAATGCCCATGGACTTCCTTAAAAAAACTGTCAAATCGCACCTCCAACAATGCATTTAAAAACTGGCTAGACTCTAAATCATCAGCACAATGCACTATACAAGCTGAAGACAGCTAACGCTACCTCAACATTTAGTTCTGAACACAGCATTTCAACCCATGGTATCCTACAGCGATTTCTCTCCACACAACAACACGAGAGGAATCTATTTTTAATTATATGAAAAAATGAGTCAGCACTGAAAACATTCAGTTGAGAGATTGATGAGATAAAGTGGGTCATGAGAAAAATTATCTGCGCACTTGGCTTACCAAATGACCCAAAAGAAATTATAAACTTTAAAAAAAAAAAAAAAGCAGCTGACACTTTGGGGAAGAGAACTTCATTCTGAAAAGTGTTGTGGAGTCACTCTGACTAAATAACTGCACAAAAAAGCACCTTGTGGTCACTGTAGCATGAGAACCCAGTAATACAGAAAAAGGGGTATCAGAGATGCCCTGTTATGCAAACTGAGGAGCCAAGCAGTGTGATGTTACTTCCCTTTACTGGTGAACCTGAAGGTGAAATACTGTTTACAGCTCCAGCATTCCCTCATTTAAAAAATGGAAACATTCAAAGATTGAAAGAATGACTTGTAAATACAAAGACTCAGTTTACAATAAGCAAGCTGAATACTTCAATCTATTCAAGTCCAGCAGGATCTTGATCGTGATGCATGACTACCCACAGGAGAGATCCTCCAATACCAGATCAAGCACAGAGTTGAGACAAAATGCCTGTAAGCTGAAGGTGGAACTCAAATAAGCTTCTGACTACTTGAATCTTGAACCAATTTTCAGTAAAACTATCTTTCATTCACGAGATGCTGGACTGTCCATGGTAAGCAATATTGAAGTGCAACAGACTGTATTTGATTAGTAAACTGGTCTCTCTCCTACAAGGAAAGTTAGTCAAAGGTTTTAATCATAAATAGAAAGTTTTCCTAAGTTATTCTTTGCAACATTTGAACGTATCACCTGAAGTTCGTTCTTCAAACTTCCCAAAGGGTATAAGGATCTGAATCTTAAAAACTGAGGATTCCTCTGTTTTCCTTTTGCTTTGCGACAGCTCTCTGAGGGTTCTATAAAAATCTGCTTTCTAGACATGGGAGATCTAGGAGCTCACACCTGTATTGCCTGTGGTCTCTACAACCTGTAAGACCACAGTCTATAAAAAGGGGATTCCCCTCTCTCCAAATTGGAAAATATGGTAGGTCCAGAGCAATAAAGTTTCACACCTCTTACAGTCACTGGTTTGAGAATCCCCTTTATTCAGGAGATTCTTAACCTCAAAATTATTAGGAGAACGACCTAATCGACAGGCTCATTTATCAAATCAGAAGACTGATACCTAGACTTTTCCCATTTTCTTGAGAATGTCTACTCACGGTCCTTTTGACACTGTACAGTCCAGTATAGGATTAGAGACCATTATACATACAACTACCAAAATTCTGTGGACTGGCAAAATGAAGTAAGCAAACCAAATCTACTTGGAGTTTCATGAGAAAAAAGAAAATACTGTTTGGTTTCAGGGCTCACACTCTGTTGAAAAGCAAGGATTTGTTTTTTTTTAATCCCCTCACCCAAACAGAAAAAACAAAACCACATTAAGGCATGAGCGATTCTATAGTGAAACATACTAGATTTTACCAATTTAAGGTCTACAAACTGCTCCAGCTACCTAAAATAACAGAAGGTAGAATTTTTTTAAAGTAATTTCATGATTGCCACTTAACATCTATTACTGTGACAAATGGAACAATTTTGAAACAATAGAGTTCAGGGACCAACATTATGGTCAAAACAGCTAGTTTACAATCACAAATGAATTTTATGGTTTTTAAATGCAATTAGCTGTCAAATGTTAAACAGATCAGAGCAGCCAAGCAATGCCCCACTTCAAGGTATAAGCATATTAGTCTGAAGCAAAGGTACTGCTAATGTCACTGCCCATTTCCAACTTTCTCTCCTCCCTTTCACAGAGCGCTGCACGTGACAAATTTCAGGTATTTCAGTATGGAGGACTGTTCATGTATCATTGCAGCTCTACATCGAGTTGACACTACAGTAATGAAGGAGAACAGATTTATTGTTTAAAAAAAAATCTTTTTTAAAAGCTGACATACTTCAACAGCTTCTAAGATCAATCATTTGAGAACTTCATGAAAGGCCTAAAACAACTAAGCTACAACCGCACATATCAGTTTTTACCTGAAACAATTACAGACAATCCCGGGTCAATAATTCCACTGTTTGGCCTCACACAGTATCGGCGAGGCGCTGTGGTCTTCACTTTGAAGCATACTTTTCTATCTGATGGATTTCGTAGCTTAAGATTTGTAGTTACTACATCTGTAAAGGGACCTGAAAAAGAGTTGATATTTTTAGATATGCGTATATCTCTGGAAATCTGTTTATACAGTACAAATTACTCTTGAAATATAACTTCATGCCAACAAACTTCTAGAGGTACATATACTGTTACATGCAAAGCATGACAGGCTCAAGCTGCTGGTGCAAAAAGGTGCTGGTGCAAAAAGTTCATGTACACATATGTTAATTTTACCAATTCTTTCTTAATATTTTAAATATCTAGAAGGTAATGGTGATATGCAGAAGTAAATTTTCCTGGATTTTTCTTCAGGAATATAAGCAACATCTTTCAAACATTTAAAGAGAGAAAACACTGTGGCATCAATTTAAACTTCTGTTGTGCTTCCGCGCTCCAACAGACTCAACAGAAACAGACATCACCCTCATCTTTTAAACTCAAAATAGGCAAGAGAGACAATACTCTGGTTATGCATATACTCTAACTCATATACTCTAACCACAGGAAAGAAGCTGTAGCTGTCATATTTACCTATTCAATGCAATGTATTGGGTTTATGTTAAATTATCAGGATAGAAATCGCCCCTGAGACTGTGATTGGACACGAGAAGTAATTGCAATGTCAAGCTGCAAAAGCACGTCCTCCAACAAAGATCACCTCCATGTGAGCCATACAGTAACAGAATGAAAAGCAAGTAAGGTTCACAGTGTTCTCCCTGAGCTGTGTTAATCTCCCTTATGCTTGTGTCATCTAAAAGCAAGACTGCACAGGCACTAGAATGTAACTTAGAAAATGGCATCTCACATGAACATGACATTTATTCAATAATATTTCACATATAGGTTAACTTTCAAGAACCTTTTTTTACTATTCTTTAAAAATTACACACCGAATTATTAAAGACTTTTCATCAGTATTGAAAACATTACAACTACTTTTCTATTAAAAAAAACCCCAAATCCACCACCACAGAGAGAGCAAAGCTTAGATTAAATAGGATGAAAACTACAGACGTTATGAACAAGTGATAGAGTACAACAAAACCACTACCTGAGTGAGATAAAGGAATTTAATTCTTCTCTGAAACCCTTATTCCAGAGAGGAGCCTGGACTACTCTGAAGGAAATGGCCCTGGCCATCACCAAACATGTTGCTACACTAGAGGGCTCACTACCCGACCAATCTCTTGTTTCTCTACCTCTCAGTCCAAATCCTTCATTTGGAGTGTCAAACAGCGTATTGACACAAAAAACCAAAAGATATAAATTCATAAAGGCCTAAAACAGGCATTACTGAGAAACAGAATCCCAAAATGTAGATGAAGAAATGCATGAGCTAGGTTTACATTCAGTAAGACTCCTTATTACTGGTATTAATGTCAGAAACTTCATTTGTCATCTGACTTTTTACAGTGGACAAAATAGTCACCCTCTTAATCCAAGCAAATTTGATACAGCCCCCAAAAGGAAGATTTACACAACTACTTCAAAGTTTCCTGCCACTTGTGTCTTGATGGGTCTTTGCAGGATCCAGTTGCATTTACTTATAGAGTGTGATCCAAAAATAGCTCCCATTACCCATACCACAAGCTGAACTAAAACGAAGCAGCTGAATACTCCCATAAATCTAGGGCTGGTGATACACTCAGAAAAGAACAAACATTTATTTTCCAAGCTATGCAAACATTTTTGAGGAAGTTGTTCTGGAAGTTTTACTAACAGACACCTAGGCGTTGCCTTTGCAGTGCCCAGTGGCACCCAGCACCTCGAATCTGGCTTTCAAAGGTGTGGATTATTTTTTTTTAATCATAATTCTAGACAAACCAAGGAGCTCAGCTTCTCAGTTTTCCCAACTACTATTACNGCTTCGCAGTTTTCCCAACTCCTATTACTAAGGAAATTCTGCTTAAAGGAAGAGGAAAAAAAAAACCAAAAAAAAAGCTCAGTTCAGAGGCTCCTTTTGAAAGGCACAGTCATCAAGAAAAGGAGCTATACTATTCAAAACCATCTTATTTCAAGACAAAGCAGCAGTGAATTTTTAAACTGATGATAAACTGAGTTTTAAACTTAAAAAAAAAGAGGTTCTGTTTCTTTTGAGACATGAAAGTCCCTTCATGCCTACCTTCTCGGTGTGAATAATAATGAGGCCAATTCAAAATACTCTTCAAATAATTCTGGTATTTACTGTCAGTTCTAACACCACAGATAATTAAAAAAAAAAAAAAATCTGCTTTTGTTCCCCAGGTACACGAATGCAGTGACCTCCTTTGCATTTCCTGGATACTACCCAAAAAAGAGCCTTTAGCTCAGGGATATTTTTTAGTATCAGACATTTCTTTCAAACCAGACTAAAATCTTTTTTAAAGTCTACAGCTTCTGTAGCTTCTGACAGCTTTACCTTTCAGCTGCTTTTTAAAAGATTTTAAGGAAAAGGAAAAAAAAAAGCTGTATAAAGCCTCTCAAGACTCTCAACCATCAGATTAAATAAATAGCTGGTAACAAGTCAGTGCACAAAAGAAAAAAATCAGAAGTTTCACTGTTCCTGCAGAACCCAGCTATTTGGTAGCTCAGTGGCATTTCGACAGACAGCACTGATTTGAGCAGGGATGGGCAGGAGCAGGCACAAGGATAGTAAATCAGGAAAAAATATCCACTACCATTCAGAGGAGCCACACGATCTAAATTAGCACAACATATCCTTCAAAAAAGAAACCATGCAACAGACGAAGAGGATTCTGGAGTTCCCATTCACACAAACAAAAATACCGCTACCCTTGGGGGAGTGGGGGAATAAAGTACAAGCTGGCACTAACAGCCTGTGCAAAAGTCTAAATCATGACACTTCCTTGAGAAAAACAAGGAATAGTGGGAGGAGGAGAACCAGGAAAGGGGAACATTTTAGGCCTGCTGCAAAGACCACATCTAACCAAGGAAAAGAACAGGCAAGGACAAATACAGACATTCTGCACACGCACAAAGATGAACAAATGCATGCCAACTTCATCTCAGAAAACATACACCTACACTAGGACAGCATTATACCCTCAAAAAGAGCATCTCACTCACTGCTTGTATGAAACCCAGGCCAAAGCTGCTTTTTACTTGAGCACTTGAACTTCAGACAGGTTCAAGTCTAACTGCACTACCACTCAAATATACCTCACCGGTATTCATCTGCTTTTGTGTGCCCAATACTTCCATCCTAAAATTCTTAAGACTACATTTCATTAAGACAACGGACTTCTGGATCTCCAATGAGGGTTTTCAGAAGCTGTAATAATTTATCTAATAAAATCTTCAAGCTGTACTTGCATAACTATACTTTCTAATGATAAGAAATCATCGCATTATAAACCTGCAGCATCAATCTAACAACCTCTGGGAGTTAAGAGCTACTTTAAAAGGGACAGGGAGTTCAGCAACCCACTTAGTACAAATTCAAGACACCAATTTCAGCATCTTCCTAGAATAAAAGTTGTGAGTGTGCCAGGTTATTCCAACCATTTTGAATGGAGCAGTGACAATCCATGATGAGATTTTTCCTGTCTTTTTGACTTACAAGGGCCTTAGAAAAAAATGACAGACATCCACCTAAACACACGCAGAAAAACTAGAGATCACCAAAAACATTATATACTGAATTTCTATCCCAGCAATCTTACAGTGCAGCCACCACAACATTAATGCTGAGGTTGCCTCTAGCAACTACACATCTTGGACTACAGTAACTAGTGGGCAGGAAGAAATGACACAGATTCTGCAGAACCAGTTTCCACTGCTGAAACACAGTGCCAAATTTCCTGGCTTGCCACAGGCTTGACAGTTACACTGCAGTAAAACCAAAATACTATGTATTACTGTACAGGTAGGATAGGTACTGAGATCTTTTTGATCAACAGTATAATTTTTCTCTTTATGTTCAGGGCTCCTTCAGCATCTCAGCTCCAAAAGCCATCCTCCTACCACCTGGGATGGCCAAATATAAGAGAAAGATAATGATGTGAATATGCCTTTCTAGAGTGGGAAGGAAGAGCTTAGACAAGCCTCCTCAGCCTGTGCTACCCTTGGGAAAGGTGAAAGATCACTGCTAGTATCTCTACTTGTTGGTAGTACAGAGTGAACATAAAGAACTGAGAAGCGGACAGGTTTGGTTATCAATATGCTCCATTCAAAATCAGTAAGGCTGTCATAATGAACACACGGAGCCTATCACACAACATCCCCTCTACCTAAAATTGTATAAGTAGTTATCATTTTATTGAATTACATAAAATATTTTATAATTAGAAGGCAGATAAATTGTAGAGTTGTACAAAAATGAGCATGCATTATTAAATAAATTCAACAGCATTTTATATGAACAGTTTAAATGTTAAGTATAGTATCCTCTTCGATTTAAGGCACTGAACTGCAGCTGTTATAAAAGCTAATACTTAAATTAACTGCCAGAAAGCACTCTACTTCACACACAGAACTAAAGTTTATTTAAGCTGTAAACTGGCACAGCCACATCTAAAAACAAAGTACACAGGCTAGCAAAAGGAATCCAAACTCCTTAAAATGTCTAAGTTACCGTATCAACTTAAAAAACTAAAGAGCTTCTATGTTTTAAGTGGGATGCTGGGGGCGGGTTTCAGAACCACATCACCTTTAAAATTCCAACAGCATTTGAAACATACAGAACACTTCAAGGCATCTTTACCAAAACAAACTCAGGCAGGGTAATTTTCTTTCAGCACACAAAGTCAGGTTGGGCAGGCAATGAAAAATGATTTACTGCAGTTGACAATTTGAGCCGCAATAAATGAGAAAGGAATTGAAGTCGGCAGGATAAAAATTAGCAGTAACATTATAAAGCCAGCATTCTGAGAACGAGTTAACTGACTTTTATGATGGACCTGGCAGGAAAACAGTAAGATCTCCACCAAATTCATTCTGCCAGAATTAAAAGTTTTTTAAGTTTTTAAATTTAAGTTTTTAAAAGAATTTATCAGGAGATAAAGAAAGAAAAAAGTTAAATTAACACAGCATCATACAATCTACGTTCTTATGATGTAACAAAGATTTTTTTTAAATTAGGAACAAGTTTGACTGTTCTTCTTTTCCACCATTTGACAGAACAATCATAGAATAGTTGAAGTTGGAAGGGAACTCTGCAAGCGATCTGGGTCAAACGCCCTGGCTCAAGCAGGGACATCCAGAGCCACTTGCCCAGCACCGTGTCTAGATAGCTTCTGAATATCTCCAAGGATGGAGACTCCATAACCTCCCTGGATAGCAGGGCTTGAGAGCAGTCTCAAGGAGAGGTGTTGGGGGTGTTGGTTAACGAGAAGCTCAACATATCCCAGCAGTGTCTGCATGCAGCCCAGAAAGCCAACCGTATCCTGGGCCGCATCAAAAGAAACACGACCGGCAGTTCAAGGGAGGTGATTGTGCTCTGGTGACACCCCACCCAGAGTACTGTGTCCAGCTCTGGGATCCCCAGTACAAGAAAAAGACACATAGACATGTTGGAACAAATCCAGAAGAGGGTCATGAAGGTGATCAGAGGGCTGGAGCACCTCTCCTGCAAAGACAGGCTGAGAGAGTTGGGCTTGTTTAACCTGTGGAAGAAAAGGCTCCAGAGAGTCGGTAGAGCAGCCTTCCACTACCTGAAAGGGCCTACAGGAAAGCTGGAGAGGGACTGTAGCAATAGGACAAGGGGTAACAGCCTTAAGCTGAAGGAGGGTAGGTTTAGATTAGATATAATGAGAAATTCTTCACTGTGAGGGTGGAGACACTGAAAGAGGTTGCCAAGAGAGGCTGTGGCTTCCCCATCACTAGAAGCATTCAAGGGCCAGGTTGGATGGGGTTTTGGGCAACTTGATCTAGCAAAGAGTGTCCCTGCCCATGGCAGGGGGTTGTAACTACAGGATCTCTGAGGTCCCCTCCAACCAAAACCATTCCATGATTCTATGACAACCTGTGCCAGTGCTCAGTCACTCTCACAGTAAAAAAAAAAAAAAAGTCTCCCGCTGTTCAGAGGAACCTCCTGCCTTTCACATTGTGCCCATCGCCTCTGATCCTGTCACTGAGCACCACTGGAAAGAACTTGGCTCTGTTCTCTTTCCACCATCCCTTCAGATATTTTTATGCATTGATGAGATTCCATCTCCCTCCCCAAGCCTTCTCTTCTCCAGGCTGAAGTGTCACAGCTCTTCCAGCCTTTCCTCACAGGAGAGATGCTCCAGCCCTCCCATCATCTTTGTGGCCATTCCTAGACTCTCTCCAGTATGTCCATGTTGTCGTTTTGCATGGTTGGGTTCTGGTAGAGAACGGAGGGCTGNTCTGGTGAAGATGAGGGGATGGCAGAGGTGGCTTCTGCAAGAAGCAGCTAGAAGCTCTCTGCAGGCCCAACAGAGCAAACACCAGCCGACTCAAGGCCAGAGTCACTGCTGACCAAGCCTGAGCCCATCAGTGACAGTCACAGCACCTCTGGGAATCATATTTAAGAAGTAAAAAAAACTGCAAGCAGCCACTTTTTGCCACCAGAGAAGGGAGTGAGGTGATGTAAGAAACTGTGCAGAGACCAATGCCGGTGAAGCAGGGAGGGGATGAGGCACTCCAGGTGCCAGAGAGAAAGATGCCGCTGCAGCCCATGGAGAAACCTATGATGAGCGGGTATCCCCCCGGAGATCTGGTCACACTTCTCATCCCACTCTGGTGTCACTGTGTGTGTGTAGTGCAATAAACTGGATAGTTTCCTTTATTCTGTGCTGAGTCTGTTTTGCCCGTGACGCTGATTGCGGCATGATCTCTCCCTGTCCTTATCTCACTCCTAAGCCTCTCAATTTATATTTTCTCCCCCGTCCGGCTGAAAAGGGGAGTGATAAGAGCAGCTTTGGTAGATATCTGGGGTCCAACCAGGGTAAACCACCACAGTCCATGTCTCTTACAATGGGGAGCCAAGAACTGGACCCAGCATTGCAGCTGCAGTCCCACCAGAGCTGAGCAGAGAGGCAGGATCATCTCCCTTAACCTGCTGGCAACATTCTTCCTAACACAGCTCAGGATACCATTGGCCTTCTTTGTGGCAAGGGCACATTGCTGGCTCATGGTCACATGGTGTTCACTAGGATCCCCAGGGCCTTTTCTGCAAAGCTGCTTTCCAGCTGGTCAACCCCAGCATGTACTGGTGTGCACAGGGGATGCTGTTCCTCTTCAGGTGCAGGATTTTGCAATTCTCCTCTCTGAATTTCACAAGGTTCCTGTTAGCCTGTTTCTCCATCTGCCAGCTCATTCAGTACTCATGTGTGCATACCAACAGGACCCATGAACTTAGGAATGTACATCCAGCATTCCCTGACCTGATCATCGTCCACCAAAGGTACCAAAGAGAAGATGCCTAAAACTAGACTAGTGTTCTGCAGCGAGTCAAAACTATCTTGACTGTCAGGTAAGAAACCTGATCTGAAAATATACACAGAGCACCGAGTTACTCCAGAGTTTTATTGTACTGTCTGAAAAAAGCATAAGTGATATACAGCTGACAAAAAAATGGTATTTCCATAAATCATTTTTAAGAAACTAATTTGTAGACCTCTGTGAAAACAATCTGAAAAGAATCCATAACATTCATTGCCAGTAAAGGTATTTTTATCTCTTGAAGTAACAAAACCAAGACCATTCATACACCTTCTTCAACTGGAAGAAAAGCTCCAACTCTAATAAATTACCTATATTAAAATTATTCACAGTCTATGAAGCATAACATCTTCAGTTTCATGCATTAAGACTTCAACATTATAGGTCTGAATGATCAGGAATAATCAGTGAAGTTGCAAGACTAATAATACCCACAAATATCCATGGATCTCCAGTAGATATCCATATTACCAGAGCAGTAACACAGAATCTTTCCCTTCTAATTCTACCCTAGCATTTGAGAAATAGTTATTAGCTTTATCATCAACCTGCACGCAAGTGTCAGAATGCAAAAAAGGCTTTATAAGAAAGCTGACACGCCTCAACGTCCACAGCTCCCGAAGGCTGATTCTAGCCTAGCACTGTTTATCATGAGAATCATTAGATTTTATCTGAGTTCCCCACAATGACATGCTGTCAGCATCCATGCTGATGATGTATCTGTCAAAGATTTTTCCTTCAAAAAATTTCTGAGACAATGCTCATTTTTTAATCCAAAAGAGCTCATCTTCCTTTGCCAAAAGGATAAACAGAGCCTATACAGCTATACAGCTCACTACAGGTGCTTGTGCAGAAGCTGAGTAAAGTAGATCAGAAAAATAAAAAACCCACCCAAGCAGAGTTTCATCAGACAATGATGAATTTAAAAACTTGCCAACAACTCCTTAAGATAAGTCCTATGTACTTCTAAATTTACATCACTGTTTGCACAGGGGCCTATTAACACATCTCACTGTTAGCCTAAAGGTCAGCAAATCCATCACAAGTTCCTGAGGCAAGAAAAACCAACACAACTGTTCGGTTCAGACGTTTAGACTTAACCTGCATTTCTGTAACACACATCAACAGGATTAGGTATACAGTAATAACGGATAAACTTCTTAATAAAGTAACTTTGCATAACCAACCACATTTTTTTTTTCTTTAAAAAGTTGTATGATTTTCCTAGATTAAGTTACACTTGGAATTCCAAGTCATACATTCTCTTACTGAACAACTAGTTGTTAGAAGGTAACTCTCACAATTCCCTTGTGCCAATACAGTACTCTTCGATGCAACACTTTAGAACTGAATTATTGTATGTGGTCCACAAACCTTTTTAAACACCTCAAAATAATAAGCAGTTAGAAAACATTTATTGAGAGTGCACTCCATGCTCTCTCAATAGATAGCTCTTTCTATAGTATATTACAGTAATAACGTAGTAATACAGAGTGCTTTCCACAGAGCATTAAGACTGCAGTCTCATCATGCTTCAGATTTTGGTTTTGCTTAGTCTGCTCTACAGAAATTTTCCTATAGAAGCATTAGCCTGAAATCAAGGTTTATGCCCAAAGAATACACATTTTGTGCTCTAAGTACATAAACACACACCACAATAAAAATCCCTGACCGATAATGGCTTCAAACAGAATTTCTACTCCAGTATTTATCCTATTATTTCCTGTATCAACACTTCGAAATCATATAAATACAGCTTGTCTTCAAGCTAGAAGTAACTCAACATCTGAAAGCTTCAAATTAGACACAGTAGCATTTTCTTTTAACAAAAAAATAATTTAAAAAACCCAAAACAAACAGAAAAACCCCC
This sequence comes from Zapornia atra, assembly GCA_013400835.1. Lineage (NCBI taxonomy): Eukaryota > Metazoa > Chordata > Aves > Gruiformes > Rallidae > Zapornia > Zapornia atra. Next base: position 107,885 of record VZTU01014559.1, on the reverse strand, counting down.
CTACATTTTCCTCCAACCTGTTCTTGCAGTAAGAATAGAACGTATTGAAATCTAAGTGCAAGCAGACCTGGCAGCATTTTAACAGCACAAAATAGAAATGAAGAAAGGTACATTCCTGATATGGTTTAGACTCCATCTATGAATATACAATTTTAAAAAATAAAAATTGAAGGTATTAAGAAATAATATATGTGATTAGACAAATTCTGGTGTTCAAATAATTTGATGGATTTTTTTGTTAAAAATGGCATAGTTTATTAAAAATCTCTTTGATAAACCAGACTTAAGTTATATTCCTAAAAGCCAGGGTGGACAAAGGTATTTTGGGGGAATACGGTGTTCTTCTCTAATTTAAACACTAATTTGCTCTAGTTTTCCATTTAAAGATTTTTACAACATCATAAATTCCACTGTGTCCCTCTAAAACAATGTAAAATGAATCTACTAAAAATGGAAAATAAAGGCATTCACAGGATTAGGCAAGTACACACACTGACAACAGTCATAAAATTTTAAATATAGGTTCAGATAACATTAACAGCTTTAAAAAAAAGAAAAATCTGGTATTGCTGGTTCTAATTCTGAAACGTCCTGATATTTTTCTCAATGCCCCTTATGGGCATAAATTAAAATCATAGGATACTACTGAAAACTACTCGTTCTATCATGCTTTTCTGGATGCCCCTACCTTTTGGGAATCAGACACCATCTGTGGAAAAGCCTTCTCTTTTCCCAACTATCTAATGTATTAGGAGAGAAAAAAACCCACGTACTAAGACTAACTGGGACCTATTTTGACAGAAGCATATCATGCTGGTCACAGTCATGCGGTCGGCACCCAATACCCGATACGCAGAAACTTCTGAAATGCACACATTCCTTTCCTTTCGTTTCCAAGGAAGGAGCGAGCTGCCTGTTTACATACCGAGAACCTGCCCGAAACATGACAACTCGGGGGAAAAGGGCGGGGAGTCGTTTGCCAGGCCAGCGGGCCAGGCTGCATCAGAGGAGAGGGTGCGAGTGCCTGCACATCGCCTACTCCCCACACCCCTGGAGTGATGGTGCAAAACCGCACCGGCCCCCGCGGGGATACCGGGGCGGAGGCGAGGGGCTGGACCCTGACAAGCGCCCACGGCCGCTCCTCCGGGGGCGCGGGAGGGGGAAAAGGCCAGGCGTGAGAGCAGGCTCCCGCAGCGACTTTTTCTCCCCCGCTCCCCTCCCCGCTCTCTCGCACGGCGCCAAGGCTTTCATCGCCCGCTTCAGGGCCTCTCCTTCCCTGTTAGAGGCAGAAGGACACCTCACGGCGGGGAACCGGCGGCCGCGCAGACCCCCGCGGCCACAGAACTGACAGGAAGAGCGACTCCCCCCTTCCCGGGCCGGGCCCCGCTACCTCAGGGCCAGCCCTACCGAGCGGAGCGCGGTGACACGGCAGCGTCCGCGTCGGCATGCGGAGGGACACGCAGCGGCAGGGCGCGGACTGGCGCCCCGGAGGGGGCGCCCGCCCCCCTTTCCCCCGAACGCCGCGCCCGGCAGAGCGGGCGAGCACCCTCCGGGGACCGGGCCGCAGCGCTGCTGGGGCCGCGGACACGCTCTCGAGTCCCCGCGGGATCCCAAGATGGCGGCGGCCGAGCCCGTTCACCGGCTCCGAGGCGCCCCCCCCCACCCCACGACGGACCCGGGCG